>JAQNBH010000009.1:34371995-34446995 GCA_028752905.1 Cladorhizidae sp. MBARI D1340-BT2 | reverse complement strand
GGCACACTTGTAGCTAATACATTTAGACTGGCAACACTGCTTAGACAGGCACACTTGTAGCTAATACATTTAGACTGGCAACACTGCTTAGACAGGCACACTTGTAGCTGATACATTTAGACTGGCAACACTGCTTAGACAGGCACACTTGTAGCTAATACATTTAGACTGGCAACACTGCTTAGACAGGCACACTTGTAGCTAATACATTTAGACTGGCAACACTGCTTAGACAGGCACACTTGCAGCTAATACATTTAGACTGGCAACACTGCTTAGACAGGCACACTTGCAGCTAATACATTTAGACTGGCAACACTGCTTAGACAGACACACTTGTAGCTAATACATTTAGACTGGCAACACTGCTTAGACACTCACACTTGCAGCTAATACATTTAGACTGGCAACACTGCTAAGACAGACACACTTGTAGCTAATACATTTAGACTGGCAACACTGCTTAGACAGACACACTCCAAATGGAAAACGAGTTTTATGGATTTAATTCATTTTCCACCCGCGCGCTTGACCACGTACTTACATTTTAATGAAAACACTCATTGAATAGAGTAGGGCTTCCTCTAGCCACTGGTCATAATTTCAACTCTCTAGCACTTGGCAATCTGGAGATATTTATGCGGCAAAATCAGTCATTCAGGTTGTTGAGGTTCCCTCCACTTGTAGCTCCAGTAACTTGGCTATAGTTATACTTAGGGGAAATACTTTAGTATCAACAGAGAGCACAGAGAGAGACCTATCTTTTGAGCTATATATCAAGTCCATACCATGAAGTTTACGGAATCTATGGATTTATAAAGTGGTAACCATAAGAAGAAGAAATAAAATAAAATACAAGTGGGTCACTCTCCCCCCAAAAATGCAACTGTCCCCCCCTTAGCAGGGCTTTGGCTAATCACTATGAGTATGTCATCACTTGTGGCCATCTTTTCAATGCAAACGATATACAACACTTTGTTGTGATTTGCCACAATCTTGTCATTAAATAGTTGTTAGTGTAAGATCACAAATTTGATACGGACTAGGCAGAACAACAACGACAAATCTTATTCTGTACCCTCCTCCTCCCCCGCATATCTGAGCCTCGATTATTCAAACGCTCGGATTATCCACACTCGGTAAAATAATCATCAAACATGGTAATGATCATTAACAGGAAAAGTTAGTTGGATGGGGCTTGTTAGTTAGTTGCACATGAAAGCTAATCAGTTTGCTTTGATTAGCGAAAGAAAGAGCATAGTTTTGTCTATTGAGTCGGAGTTGGCTATTCTTGGCAAGATGTTCAAAGTAGTCACTCAAGCTGGACTCGTATGGCGTGGAAAGGCAAAGACAACATGAGAAGAAGCCAAAACCTCTGAGAGTCTGCAAGCACCCTTGATAGCTAGGCGACGAGCTCAAGTCGTAATGTCATGCGCCTTGCTAAACGTGACCAGCTTGAAAACGCTCTATATCTCTGGTGCAGGCTGGCTACTGATGAGTTATATAGACCACCAAGTGTGGTGCAAGAAGCATGTTCTGAACCTCTGAGACATCACTGATGGTCCTTAATGGAGTGAAACGTTTGGCATGCAAGAAGAGGCATGATAACCTGAAGCCAACAGAGCTTAGAGCTTTTAAATGTTGTACAGATCAATAGTTGTGATCAACAATTGCATGGCAGCTACTGAGGACATAGTTGCTTCTCCTCCTAGGACCAGGAAGTAAGCTCAACAGCATGGCGGCCATGGCTGCTTCTCCTTCTAGGACCAGGAAGTAAGCTCAACAGCATGGCGGCTACTGAGGACATGGCTGCTTCTCCTCCTAGGACCAGGAAGTAAGCAGCTCACATCCCAAAGCCATGCAGATTAAAAAACGTTCCAACACCGCGAGTCAGTGTTTTAATTATACTCATGATAATATTCGTGTTTTTTTCATATCCTAATTTTTTCCCTCCTTGTCTGAACTAGTGTAGATCACAATGTGTTGAGGGTCTACTGTACTTGTGAGATAAACTGCCTAGACAGACACACACCCTCCACCGTACAGGTTCACACAGGGACGAGTTCTTGACCCCCACATACTTTACCTAACACCATTCCCTCCCCTCCTTCCTCTGCAATCACACACACACACACACACACACACACACATGTGTGCAATCTCTCTCTCCAGATATTGTAGGTTTCAGGGTTTCTTTTCAAGCGGCTTGGGGGAAATACCAAGAACATGAGAAAATTATCAACCACACTACCATTGAAATAATTTCCAAGAGAGGTAAACCAGAAACCCTTCCACTATCATTCCCCCCTCCCCTCCCAAAAGATACTATAGTAGTGGGTGCAGAGCCGACTCACGGTTCTGTGAATGTTCCATCCTCTTTCCTACGCCTGATAGGCTGGCCTCGGTCGTCCACAATGAAGTCAAACTCGTCCTCAACCTCCTCGTTCACATTCCTGGCCTTCTTGGTCGTCCCTTCCTTGCTCGGCGTCTGCAAGTCCAGCTCATCGTCATCATCACTGTCCCCGCCAAACACCTGGGAAAACCAGTGGTGGGGGGGGGGGGGGGGCAAATGGTGGAAAAGGATTTGACACTCAAGATATGGTAAAGGGTAGCTCAAGATCAGACAAAGGTCACCACTGGGATTTATTCATTCATGGGTCAGTCCTCGACGTCACTCTCCTCCTACGAACACACATATTTTAGATAGATTACAAAATAGAGCCACAACCCTTGTCCTAATCATGTCACAGTTTCATCCGGCGAGGGGGTGGGGGTAACCAGGAAATGTTCCCCCTCCCCCCCTTCCAAAAAAATCAAAAAAAATCCCTGCTAATGCAATATCATGTAATGGTGAGACCAGGATATGAACAATAAAAACATTCCCTTCACTCCATCCACTGCCTCACATGTGCAAAATCCTCATCCTGCATGGAAGAATCTCGACTCTCCTCTTTCGCAATGCTAACTGCACCAGAATTTTCCCCACTGGGAGCTTTGGTGTGCGATGAATCCATCCCAGCCTCTCCTTCTTCATCACTGTCCAGCACGTTGCCATGGATACGCCGAAACTTCTTCCTCTGCAGCTGCAATCCGGTGTTTTCCTTAATGAGATCGTAATCCTCATCCTCCAGCTGATCATCAAAACCTGACACAGCCACCACAACCACTTGGACTAAATAACTGTTCATCTGATAGGTCGCTACTTGAAAAGCATGACCCTTCATACTGAATGAAGTGTAGTTATATCCTACTTTGTTTTCGTTTTCTGGATCCTGCAGTGTTCTCCTCTTCTTCCTCGGAGCCACTCCGCTCTTCCTCGTCCGCTGCTTTATCGTCTATCAAACCTTCCACAGGTGCTGTAAGTACAAAACAAAACAAGTCTAGAGTGGGCACTAATTAGAGATAATTTAAGAATTCGTACACCCATCATCTTCTTCTTCTTCTTCTGAATCATCAGAGCTGCTGTCGTCAGAACTCTCCTCCGCCTGGTCTTCACGGAAGTCGTTCTCCCCACCGTCGCTCATCGTCCTAAGCGATATGTAAATCCACGTGACTATGCTAATGACGACACAATCATCTGGCTCCTGAGGAACGGAGCGTTCTTCCCCAAGCCAACGCCTATCCCCCTAACCAAAAGTTTGGCGCAGCCTCGCACCCGCACGACTGGAGCTAGTGAGTATTATTATTTTCGCAAATTCATACTTGTTTAGTGTATTAACTGCATGAACTGCATGAACTGTCATGCTTTAGCAACTAAATCTGAAGAGAAAAATGCATGATCAATTTAATAGTGCCATTGAACTGACGTCTACTTTATACGTATACCAGCTTCTCTCTAATGAATATCAGAACCATGATGCTTCTCTATAGCTAGCTATTACTCTGAAAATGTCCATATTCAATGTGTTGGACCACTAGCATTGAAAGAAGACAAAAAGGTTGCCAAATGTTGGAAGAGCAGGAGTTGAATGTTATAGCAATATTTACAAATAATAACATCTTTTGGGCTCTATCTGATACCTGATTGCAGGTTGGTGGTCCAAGCATTCACAGACTCTATGCCCTCAGCAATGTAAGCAACCTGTGTATGAAATAATAGAACAATGCCTTCCACCTAACATTGGTAAGAATTATATGTCCTCAGTAAAATGATACTAGCAGTTGTGTTTGCCCTCACATCTGCTCTTAATTAAAACAGGTTCCTTATGTTAACAATATTTTTGCTACGATTTGGAGAAAGGTGTTTATGCTAAACTTTTTTTATTATTATTATTATTTTTTATAGATCTGAGCGGAAATCACCGTCATGTGACTGCCATGTAGATGGATGAGGGGTGGATCTAGAAAAAAAATTAGAAGGGAGGGGGTTGTTACAAAAGTGTGTCAAAGTCATACAAACAATGAAGTTCCATTCCACCCCTCTAACTCGCTCAAATTTCCCCCCTCATTTCGTCCTCTCAATCTATTTCCAGTGAATAAGATTCACAAGATGTGAACATTCATTCGTTAGTAACTATCGTCCAATCTCATTGCCTGCCTTCTTCACAAGGTCCTAGAATCCATTGTATTCAGAAAACTCCTTCCTTTCCTGCATCCACAGTGGTCCAAGGTTCAGTTTGGGTTCATGAAAAACAAATTGCCTCTTACATAACTTCTCGTCTTGTCCACTGAGATATTCAATTCCTTAGAAGCTGTCAGTCTGATATCGTGTGCCTAGACTTCAGTAAGGATTTTGATCCAGTCCATGGTGAAATTCTTGACAAGTTGTGGTTGATGGCTATCACAGGCCCCCTGAGGTGTTGGTCAGAAACTATTACCAATAGAAGTCATTTTGTGGAAGTTGAAGGAGTCCAGTCCCGGGTGCTTCCTGTCAGATCAGGTGTTCTTCAGGGAAGCATCCTTGGTCCTCTAACGTGCACTATGGGACTCATTAACTACCTCAACCTCTCATGAGCAAAGCCACAGAACATGGCTAGTGGTTACTTTTGAACAACACTACTGGCCCCCCCCCCCCAAACAAAAAAAAACATTCCAAGATGCTTATTATTTGCACTTACATGCTGTGATACATATCAATCAATAATAATGTGGGTGTTGCAATGATTGATCGGACAGGGGGGGGGGGGATCTGCCCATGTGCTTTTATTGCTGAACATGCACCTATCCTGATTATTGCAAATCTGCTGGTGGTGTGTGTGTGTGTGTGTGTGTGTGCGTGCATGTCACACCGTATCCCCTAGATTGGTTCAACTCTTATTGGATTATTGGATGGCAAAGCCTCCAAGATCAAAGCTCTTATTACACATATCGGCAGCCTCTTACTGCCTCAATGATGATTTTAGCTTAAAAGCCCCTCCCCCTCCCTACAAGCCTGAAATTCTTCACCCTGAGGGCGTTAACTGGAAGACAACAACAACAACATGAAAGTGGGAAAATAATCTTCAAGATCTATGAATGTTTCATTCATGTTTCTATGTATTTACTATGTTTCTATATATTTACTGTTTCTATGTATTTTCTATGTTTCTATATAATTATTTGCAATGTTTCTATGTATTTGTGTATTTACTATGTTTCTATGTATCTATCTATTTGCTATGTTTCTATGTATTTATGTATTTACTACGTTTCTATGTATCTATTTGCTATGTTTCTATGTATTTATGTATTTACTATGTTTCTATGTGTCTGTTTCTATGTATTTACTATGTTTCTATGTATTTACTGTTTCTATTTATCTATCTATGTTTCTATCTATCTATGTTTCTATGTATCTCATTCATTTTTCTATAATATGTAGCTATGTATCTATCTATGTTTCTATATATCTATGTATATATCTATGTATCTATGTTTCTATGTATCTATTTTCTTCTATGTGTCTATATTTCTATGTATCTATCTGTTTATATGTATCTATCTTTGTTTCTATATATCAATTTATGTTTCTATGTATCTATCTATGTTCTACGTATCTATCTATGTTTCTTTGATCTATGTGTGTATATGTTTCTATGTATCTACTACTATGTATCCATCTATGTTTCAGTAATCTTCTCAATAATCAGCTTGAAATTGTCGACGTTTCAACTAGATGCTCTATCCTTCATCAGGAACATTATTCCTGGTGAAGGTTAGAGCATCTAGTCTAAATGTTGAGAGAATATAATTTCAAGTTGACTGTTGAGAATATTATTGTAATGTTATTATATAAGTCAACTGAGAGTTCATTGAGAGCAAATAATTATATGTTTCTGTATCTATGTATCTCAAATAATTATATGTTTCTGTATCTATGTATCTATGTTTCTATTATCTATGTTTCTATGTATCTATCTATGTATCTATGTTTCTATGTATCTATCTATGTATCTATGTTCTATGTATCTATCTATGTTTCTATGTATCTATCTATGTTTCTATGTATCTATGTTTCATGTATCTATCTACGTATCTATGTTCTATGTATCTATCTATGTATCTATGTTCTATGTATCTATCTATGTTTCTATGTATCTATCTATGTTTCTATGTATCTATGTTTCATGTATCTATCTACGTATCTATGTTCTATGTATCTATGTTTCTATGTATCTATCTATGTTTCTACGTATATATCTATGTTTCTATGTATCTATCTGTGTTTCTATTATCTATGTTATATGTATTTATATATATGTTTCTATATAGCCTATCTAGTTTCTATATATCTATGTTTCTATGTATCTATGCTTCTATGTATCTATCCTTTTCTCCTACTCGGCATAACTAGCATACAATCATAAACATGTAGGTAATAGAATTCCAAATATTCCACAACTACTCGACTTCTCAATTTGCTGAATCTAGTGGTAGGTAAGGTTCATCCAGTGGTAGGTAAGGTTCATCCAGTGAGGTAAGGTACTTCCAGTGGTAGGTAAGGTGCTTTCAGTGGTGGTAGGTAAGGTGCATCCAGTTGTAGGTAAGGTTCATCCAGGTGTATCCAGTGGTAGGCCAGGTAGGTAAGGTTCATCCAGGTGTATCCAGTGGTAGGTAAGGGGTATCCAGGTAGGTAAGGTAAGGTTCATCCAGTGGTAGGTAAGGTGCATCTAATGGTAGGTAAGGTTCATCCAGTGAGGTAAGGTGCTTTCAGTGGTGGTAGGTAAGGTGCATCCAGTTGTAGGTAAGGTGCATCCAGTGGTAGGTAAGGTGTATCCAGCGAGTATTGCTGTCACTTATAAGCTAATGCACGTGTATCACAAGAAGAATGAATGGGCCATGCTCAGTTCTGCTGTTTTTAGTTTGTGGAGTTCTCACTGCTGGCACCTGTTACCAAGTTGAAAGGAGGCTCTAGCTGATCCTCTATCAAAGCATATTCTGTTTTCCTGTGGAGTTGCTCACTGCTGGCACCTGTTACCAAGTTGAAAGGAGGCTCTAGCTGATCCTCTATCAAAGCATATTCTGTTTTCCTGTGCAGTTCTCATGTGTAACTATTACCATCCTGAAGGAAGCTCTAACTCACCTTATATGGACAATAGCAACAAGGTTTTGTGATTTAGTTTGACCTTTGAACTATCAATGGTACAGTGACCGAATGACTGAACCTGATGGACTTAATCAGCTACAATAATTACATGAGCGCTAAATCCTAATGTAGAGATTTCATAGTTCAAGGCAAATGAAGGATGATGTGGTAGACATAAAGGGGTGTCCTTCTATAATCAAAAGATGGACCCAGACCTCAGACAACTCTTTGATGTAAGATACACCATTAGCTTATTGTTTCTATTGTAGCTGAAAAGACTCGGTTCAAAGGTTATTTAAATATAGTTTTATTCAAGTTAAAAAGGCAACCTTGACCTGAAATCAAGACATGGAACAAACAACTAGTTGGTGTACATGGCACAGACGACATAGTGTGTGACTGATTGTGTAGAGGCCAATGTCAATGGACAAGTTCAAGTTAGTAAAAATGTGGACTTTGTAGAACTCGGACTCAGCCTTCAATTACTTAATTATACGAAATAACAAATAAAACAGACAAAAACCGACAAAAACAATGAAGGTTTAAAAATATGTGGATTGAAGAACACATGTGGTCTGCACCAGATGACCCTTTACCATTTATGATCACCAAGGATTTTGGGGATCCCCAACCATAGTGGACCCCCACAACTCAACTTTTAATATGGGATGCACACACTAAGTGCTAATGAATCAGAATTACCTACTTAGTTATGCATTAGACTTAGTTATGCATTAGACCATAGTCAGAATACACACACTCACTAAGTGCTAATGATACCGGACTTACCTACTTCAAGCCCAGAGGGTGGCATTCCAGATGTTGGAGAGCTTGTACCAGCCCCCATCTCAGTCTAGAGATGGCTAGTTAACCCTGGTGTAAAGATCTTCTTTTACCCTTCATTCAAAATATCCAGGCTCTCGCCTCAAGGATGCATACAGCACCAACTTCCATGTGGTGACCTACTCGATGCATATATGTGTTGAGACACCCAGAAAAACCAACTGAACTATGATGTCGATGTTCTAAGAAGCGAATTTTAACACGTATTTCCATCTCACCGATGTAAGCTTCCATGTGTGAGTCTTGTTGTCCTGACACCTTCTTTGTTGGTTTTATCTTTTGAGGGCAAGTAGATGTTGCTGCCCTTGTAGATGTTGATATTACATTTGTTAAAAACAGCAACACTTTGAGTGCATCTGACACGCCTTTGATGTATGGAAGGCAGACTGATTTCCTTTTGATTTGGAACCAATCTCTTTGACGTTGCCATTAATTGCTTCTTAAAAGTCCCACTCAGATAGGACTTCTTTAATGTTTGACTTTTAAGTTGCTCTGTTTCCTGGACGAGAGACATCCAGCTCTGAAGAAATGTGTGTTTCTGATGCCGAGTGCAATGTTGCAGTGGTTGGTTGGACTGAAAATTTGAGTAATGTTCAGTATGTGTTGGCTTGTGGTAAATCTCGACATCTATAGATCTATCAGTATTGATGAGAGTTCATGAATCAATTACGTCCAGGGTTCAGTTAACCCTCTCAGTGGTGAATTTATTAGCAGAGTTTAAATGACAAGTAAATTATTTTGCGTAATATTAGTATGCATGTCATCCACATGCCTATACCACCAAAGAGGTGGGCGTGGGAGAGTGTGTCTCAATAGCAATATATTCATGATGTCAGCCATAAACTAAGGGAGACACATGGCAGCCCCATGGACTTGCAAGTAGAAACTACCAGCATACACAAAAAGAAGACGAATTTCGAGAAGCCCCTCTCACTGGGTGGGATCTTCACTCAATTCACCTTTGATCACAATCAGAGCTTTGTCAATAGGCGCAGGTGTAAAGAGCACAGTGACATTACAGGAACTTGTTCTTGTTGTCTTTAACTCTTTTCTATATGATAAAGAATTGGTGTTCAATATTTCTGACAAAGAGTTTAAGAATATCTGCCAAAAAGCTTGGAACAGTCATATGTAATAGTCTTGCTATGGGTCTCAAGGCAATGTTGGTTTAGGATTGGAAGTGAGGGCCTTGTGTCCAAGGTTTTGATAATTATTAGGAATTCCTTGCACTTCCATTCGCAATCACAAGTAGCCCACACAACAGTTATTCTCTCTTTGTCTACCCAGATCTATTTGTCCATTTTCAAGTTGTGCTAATAGCTGACTGCTCTTCAGCACCCAGATTGGATTTGGTTCTCTTGGGTATGCTAATAAATGCTTGAACAAACTCTCAGTTGACATAATAACATTACAATCACCTTCTCAATAATCAACTTCTAGAGCATCTAGTCGAAACATCGAGTGAATACAATTTGAAGTTGTTTATTGAAAAGGTGATTATAATGCTTAAATCCCAACTTACTGGCTACGTTGTCTCAACTCATGCTGTGATGAGGTCAACAATGGGACCTTCCTTGTGGTTTGCCACCCTTTAGCAAGTTCAGGATCCTGAGTATTCTATCCTGGCTTCTTTTTTTTTGCCTGGAATCATTTTCTAACCTCCATCCAATGAGAACTAAGCTGGTTTTGTTGCCTCAGCATCATGTGTTCATCAAACTGTGACTTCTCAACTTGTGCTTTAACCTCCGTCTTAGCCTCATCCGAGAAACCGGTCCCATCAAACACGGTGGCCTGATTTGTTCTTTTGCGGGTGGTAATTTTTCGATTTTGGCAATAGTTTAGCTTATATATCCTCACATAAGGACTTAGGCGGGGCTAAATGTAAAGATGTTATTAGCTTTCTCTCCTTCTTCACTGTACAGGGACTGTTCAGGTGTAAACTGACATTGTGTTTACGGTGAGGGTTAAAAGTGATTACAGTACCGGGTGATCTTAATCACAGTTCTCTCCAAATAACTGATGTTTTTCATATTTTTGTCCGCTCTGTAATCTTTTTAAACTTATCAGTTCGACAGAAAGATGTTAAAATTCGCTTCCTAGAACACCATCATCCTAGTTCAGTTGGTTCTTCTGAGGTGCTTCAACACACCCACATTGAGCCACCCGGTCACCACATGGACTATGGATCCTTGAGAGAGAGAGAGAGAGACAAGATACTTCGAATGAGTTGGGAAAAGAAGATATTCCCATCCAACCATCTCTCGACTGAATTATGGGCCGGTATAAGCTCTCCAGCAATCTGGAGCCCATTCTCTAGTCACGTATTTGAAAGGTCATGATGTGAGGTCAAATCATTCTGACATCAGAAGGTGGAAGTGTTCTAGTGAAATATTCCAGTGTGTCTTATATTGGAAACAAAGTTGAACTATTTCTTTTACTGGCAGTAACACAGTTTTGTTCTATATACACATAATGAGATATGCTTACATACATGCATGTGGGTATGCATTCAATGCATACTTAATGTGATGTGCTTACATACATGCATGTGGGTATGCATTCAATGCATACTTAATGTGATGTGCTTACATACATGCATGTGGGTATGCATTCAATGCATACTTAATGTGATGTGCTTACATACATGCATGTGGGTATGCATTCAATGCATACTTAATGTGATTTGCTTACATACATGCATGTGGGTATGCATTCAATACATACTTAATGTGATATTCTTGATTGCTTACATACATGCATTCCCACATGCATTCATAAATGATACAAAATGGGTGGTTCACAATATGCCTTCCAGCACTTTGCTACATACAGTGGCTTATAGACTTGAAGGATTTGAAACATTCAGGCAACTGCTGCATACTAGGAGAGTACCTTCCAGAATCATCGTTTGATCCTGCTGGATTTAGAGGGCTAAATAACTATTCAGCTCTCTTGTGATGGCAGGAAATGATATCTGTCCAGACACTCGTGGAATCTTGGTGCTGTCATTTTCCCCCCTCTTTTTTTCAAAGGCAGGAGGTAATGCGACAAATTAATTTTAAAAAGAAAGAAAAGAAGAGATTTTACCATCCTGTTTAAGTTTGAGGAAATTGAGGAAATGCCAAATTTCCATGTTTGCATGTCGACAGACAACTTGATGATTTCACCTTTGGTGTGGGTGATCTACAAGTCTGGAAGAACTGGCAACGATGCTGAAGATTTACAGCCTCGCTGGGATCAGCACTATCAGTAAACTTGCTGTGTTGGTGATTAGTTATGAACATCCATAAATGACAATTCACCATGGATCCTGATCAACAAACAATAAGCTGTGCTCGTAACTGTGGTGGGCTATTCCTGTGACCAGTATCCTGAAGGGTGTTCCTGCATCAAGATAACCAGATAATTATGTTCAGAAGCACCACTCACTGAAATTCCAGCTTTAAGACAGCCACAGAGTTAGGTCAACACCTGGCTATTGATCAGTGCGATCGAGAGCTAAGAAGTCATCTTCAATTTTATAGGAACTTAGAAAGAAACCAATCTACTCGGGAAGCGGATCTCCATGGACTTGTTAAGCTCGAGGCATTGTATATATATATTTTCATCAAAGTCAGCTCCATCACCTTATAAGGTACTTTTTACAGAGATGTGTCCCACAACAGAGTCGGCTCAATATATAGAAGGTGGAAGTTTTTCAACAAATGTGATCTGACCAAATTCTATGTCCAAAAAACTAGTTCCCCCATTACTGATGTGCAATATGATTATACACAGGAATCTGTCGCGAAGTAAACTGAACTTTCAGACCACTTATTTGAGATGAAGTCTGGAATTATAAAATCACTATGTTGCATAGATTATATATTATAATACTTGTTATCTTCTAACTTGCAGAGATCTCAGTGTAAATGATACTGGTTACCCGTCTTCCTTGTTGGAGTCCAGCCAAGAGACATGATTTGTTTTCCTCGCCCCTTCCCCTCCCCTCCCCACTCCACTCCCTTCTATTTATTATAGTTGTTGTTCTTCAGAATGTCAGAATGGTTTCTATGGACAAGGTTGCTAGGATGTCGGTGCATGTAATAATGAAGAGTGCAATTTTATCACTGGCTTCTGCAGCTGCTCTGAGGGCGGGCTATATATGTAGGAGTTGCTTGCACTAGGGGTACGCACATATCCAATCGTCCAACTATTACCGAAAACAACATTGGGATATAGCTTTCAGGGTGTCCTCCTCTGTGCTATGGCTCAGGCTGCAATCAGATCTGTGCTTGTCAGACAGGAGACTGCCACATATTACAGGAATGTGCAGTTGTCCTGAGGGTTACTTTGGCTCGGCCTGTAGTCACAGTGTGAGGACACTGCTTACAGTAGATACACAAATATCTGAATATCTGCATCATAATTGTTTGTATGCCTTCAGATTGCACCAAGGCTGGTGACTGCAGGTCTAGGCGAGGGAATGCTCAACCCAAACACCAGCGCAGACATGTGGCCCATACCTAACAGGATATGTGGAGGTGGCTGGTAGTGGCACTACCAAGTGCATCTGTGAGTAGAGAAGTAATAACGATTGTGATCAAATAAATGTACTTCACTGAATGTGTATTACTATAACAGTGTGATCTGGTGCTCCTGACTGCTCTTTTCTCAACAGACAACCATGCAGCATTATTGCTGACACATGTGGTTCATGCAATACACAACATATAACACTGCCTCTAGGAGATGAAGGCTCCAGCAATGTCCAATGGCCTAATGCATGCACCAAGGAAAAGAAGTTTCTAACTTTGCATTCTACCTGTACAGATCCTTGCATCGATGGCATCATGAGCTACAACGAGACTGACATTGTGTCCCTATGTAGGCTCACCAGGTGCAGTTACAGATTAACTATTACATATGCTGTGGTTTCAGAATAATAATCTAAAAAAGCTAAACCACAAAATGAGCATGCGAAAAAAGGTATCATAAAAACCTGGTATCTGACATGTATTACAACCTACTCTATGAAAAGCTCCCCTGCTCTACTATGGTTCCAGCCTCCATTTGCTAAGCATGATCATGACTATCTTGTCCTGCTCGATGGTCTGTGATTCTTCCATTCTTGTGACCAGACAAGTTTGTAGATGCCATGTCCATCATACAATGTTCTCCAGTCTCTGCTAAGCAAAAGTTTAACTGCTTTCTTCCGACAATGAAGCCCGGTACATCAACTCAGTGATTGATTATGTCCATGCATGGCATTACTTAATAAGTGGCTTGTTGGTGTTTAGCACAGATTTTCTTGTTGACTGATGCTATGAATGCCCTGCTAAACAACCAGCATTTACTCTATGGCTCCTCTCACAGTATTTTGGAAGTCTGAAACTTGAATGAGTGTGTTTTGAAATAAAGGTGAACTTGCTTCAGAATGTCTGTAAATCATTCTGGGCAAGAGCTGATTCAAGCATGCTGACCTTAGCTTGTAAAATCTTAACCACCTGCTAGTACGGTGCCACATATATATTCCTGTTATACATGCCATGTGACAATGTCACATGATGTTGTGATTTTTAGGTGTGTAGTAGTGAACTGGACTTTCCATATGACATTAAATCAACAACACCTGCGGTCAGCAAAGCCACTAATCACATTGTAAGTTGTCTTCATTTATCTCCACTTCTGTTCTGTTATAAGCAACATCGATCGAAGAACCAGGAAATGCAATATTAAACAGATTTAGGGCAAGTTACCATTAGTATTTAAATAGCAACAATGACTTGCTATCTTCTATATATCTGGAATGCATTAAGAGGAAGAGAAACTCCATAAACCCATCATCCTTCCCAAGAGTAGAGCTTGAGGCTTTTATTTAGCAAGAACTGCAAACACAGTTCAATGTAAGCATGATCTCAATAGTTGAACTTGGGTAGCAGTATCATTTTCCATTTCAGATGAAGGAAATCCTAGAAGTTGCAATTACAGAATTAGACCCACTCTACCAGGTGGTGAGTGCTCTACATGCTGATGTACAAGTGATTCTATTGTTCATGATTTAGGCATATGTGGAATTCAGTGAAGATGACAGTTTTGATGGGATTATACAGAGTATTCATGCAGGAAGACTTTTGGGACTGTCATTTTTAATTCCAAAGACAAAAAAAAACTGTACAATTTCTAAAGTGCTGTAATTTTATATTTGAAGACAAATGTTCACTTTTCCCTTGATATTTGCAACATCTTTAAGCACAAACCACACCCTCTGCTTTGGCTTTCCATGAAACTACCCTCTTCTCTACTAGCTCCATTTTCCCTTCGTGTTATGACCTATCTTGGAATTTAATATTTGATGTTATCACCCTAGTAATCCACATTATCCACCCCCCCCCCCCCCCCCCCCCCCCCTTCCCTCCCACATGATTTGCTTTCCATTTCCTATTTTTAGCAAATATTTCATAATGCAGAGCTAACTTAGACACCTCATCTAGAACTACTCTCAACTTCACCATCGATGAAACAGTGGTTAATCTGTTTATTACCCCATACCCTACAGCCATGGTAAAATGATTGTGCATCGAATATCAGTTTGCTACTGGATTGGTACTGATGTGATACAAATATGAAATTAGGAAGTATCAAATGTTATGGTAGTTGTTGCACTGCATGAATCTATGTGGCATCACAGAGTGTTACTACATCCAGTGTGGCATGAATCTATGTGGCATCACACAGCGTTACTACATCCAGTGTGGCATGAATCTATGTGGCATCACAGAGTGTTACTACATCCAGTGTGGCATGAATCTATGTGGCATCACACAGTGTTACTACATCCAGTGTGGCATGAATCTATGTGGCATCACAGAGTGTTACTACATCCAGTGTGGCATGAATCTATGTGGCATCACAGGGTGTTACTACATCCAGTGTGGCATGAATCTATGTGGCATCACAAAGTGTTACTACATCCAGTGTGGCATGAATCTATGTGGCATCACAGAGTGTTACTACATCCAGTGTGGCATGAATCTATGTGGCATCACAGAGTGTTTACTACATCCAGTGTGGCATGAATCTATGTGGCATCACAGAGTGTTACTACATCCAGTGTGGCATGAATCTATGTGGCATCACAGAGTGTTACTACATCCAGTGTGGCATGAATCTATGTGGCATCACACATCCAGTGTGGCATGAATCTATGTGGCATCACAGAGCGTTACTACATCCAGTGTGGCATGAATCTATGTGGCATCACAGAGTGTTACTACATCCAGTGTGGCATGAATCTATGTGGCATCACATAGTGTTACTACATCCAGTGTGGCATGAATCTATTGGCATCACAGAGTGTCACTACATCCAGTGTGGCATGAATCTATGTGGCATCACAGAGTGTTACTACATCCAGTGTGGCATGAATCTATGTGGCATCACATAGTGTTACTACATCCAGTGTGGCATGAATCTATGTGGCATCACAGAGCGTTACTACATCCAGTGTGGCATGAATCTATGTGGCATCACAGAGTGTTACTACATCCAGTGTGGCATGAATCTATGTGGCATCACAGAGCGTTACTACATCCAGTGTGGCATGAATCTATGTGGCATCACAGGGTGTTACTACATCCAGTGTGGCATGAATCTATGTGGCATCACAGAGCGTTACTACATCCAGTGTGGCATGAATCTATGTGGCATCACAGAGCGTTACTACATCCAGTGTGGCATGAATCTATGTGGCATCACAGAGTGTTACTACATCCAGTGTGGCATGAATCTATGTGGCATCACAGAGCGTTACTACATCCAGTGTGGCATGAATCTATGTGGCATCACAGAGCGTTACTACATCCAGTGTGGCATGAATCTATGTGGCATCACACATCCAGTGTGGCATGAATCTATGTGGCATCACAGAGTGTTTACTACATCCAGTGTGGCATGAATCTATGTGGCATCACATAGTGTTACTACATCCAGTGTGGCATGAATCTATGTGGCATCACAGAGTGTCACTACATCCAGTGTGGCATGAATCTATGTGGCATCACATAGTGTTACTACATCCAGTGTGGCATGAATCTATGTGGCATCACAGAGTGTCACTACATCCAGTGTGGCATGAATCTATGTGGCATCACATAGTGTTACTACATCCAGTGTGGCATGAATCTATGTGCATCACAGAGTGTTACTACATCCAGTGTGGCATGAATCTATGTGGCATCACAGAGTGTCACTACATCCAGTGTGGCATGAATCTATGTGGCATCACAGAGTGTTACTATATCCAGTGTGGCGTGAATCTATGTGGCATCACAGAGTGTTACTACATCCAGTGTGGCATGAATCTATGTGGCATCACAGAGCGTTACTACATCCAGTGTGGCATGAATCTATGTGGCATCACAGAGTGTTACTACATCTAGTGTGGCATGAATCTATGTGGCATCACAGAGCGTTACTACATCCAGCGTGGCATGAATCTATGTGGCATCACAGAGCGTTACTACATCCAGTGTGGCATGAATCTATGTGGCATCACAGAGTGTTACTACATCCAGTGTGGCATGAATCTATGTGGCATCACATAGTGTTACTACATCCAGTGTGGCATGAATCTATGTGGCATCACAGTGTTACTACATCCAGTGTGGCATGAATCTATGTGGCATCACAGAGCGTTACTACATCCAGTGTGGCATGAATCTATGTGGCATCACAGAGTGTTACTACATCCAGTGTGGCATGAATCTATGTGGCATCACAGAGTGTTACTACATCCAGTGTGGCATGAATCTATGTGGCATCACAGAGCGTCACTACATCCAGTGTGGCATGAATCTATGTGGCATCACAGAGCGTTACTACATCCAGTGTGGCATGAATCTATGTGGCATCACAGAGTGTCACTACATCCAGTGTGGCATGAATCTATGTGGCATCACAGAGTGTTACTACATCCAGTGTGGCATGAATCTATGTGGCATCACAGAGCGTTACTACATCCAGTGTGGCATGAATCTATGTGGCATCACAGAGTGTTACTACATCCAGTGTGGCATGAATCTATGTGGCATCACAGAGCGTTACTACATCGAGTGTGTGACTTTGTTGAGAATGTCATGAAGAAGTAGTGAAGTGGTTATTGGCTGGTGAACTCTGAAGCTGCTTATCCTGGAAATCCTTCTATATTATTTGCTGCGTTCACTCTATTAAAACAGATTAAATGAACTTATCACCTGCTTTCAACAGTGAGGTGTGATTAGTCCATGTTACACTAATAAGATGAGGGAAGTAGGGGTGACTTTGCACCCTCCCACCCTTATATCTTATTGCTACATGAGGAAGTAGTCCTCTTCAAAACTTGTTGCCATAATGAGAGAGCAGGTGCTTCTCGTGATTGAAAGGAAAATGAAGACAGTCTAAGGCGAAGTTAAAGCAGTTAATGCAGTCTATTCTGCAAGAGTAGGAACCCCTGCAAGAGACTGCGGGGGAAGTGAGGGGAGGGGTAAACACACCAGAGTAAAACGTGGAGGTGTCGATGAAGAATTACATGAAGAACATGAGAAGATAATTGGATGGTTGTGATGGGGGGTGATCAACTCTGTTTATTATTCACTATGTGTTTGTGTTATGATGTGGACTGCAGTGCGAATATTTATTTACTGCAATATTTGGTTGGCAATGCAGATAGAGCCTATTGCAGGGTTACAGATGCTATCCCTCATAATAATTGGCCCATCAGACATTAGAAAAATCGACAGTTCCACAGAATACTTGCATATCATGTGTCTATAGTCTCTAGAGTCTTATCTAGCATAGTGAGAGTGTAAAGTTATCAGGAAAGTCAGTTTCACATGTCCACTAAACACTGCAGTACTGCATACTAAATGGAGTACTGCTCAGTGCACCAAATGGAGTGCTCCAAACACTGCAGTGCATAAAATACTAGCTATATATGTGCAATAAATGTTGATACCATGCGGTCAATTCTGTCTTTCCATTAGGTGGCACAGATATTGAAACTTCATAGGTCCATAGTCGTGTCTTAAGAGGGTACCGTTTAGGTCAAGTGTCGAAGTGATGATTTTTATTTAAAGAGTCCTCAGCACATGTATCTACTTGCACTCGGAATGAATTGGTCTTCAATTAATGCAGGACTTTGGCATGATAATTGAATGGAAGATAAAATGACTAAAAGTGGGGCTCCCAGCTTGGCTTGAACAGAGGGAAAATGTAGGAGATTTTGCCAAAATATTACTTCACTTTGGCCTGAACATATTTATCAGAGGTCAAATTCATCCCACGTCAAATTCCACAAATTATACAAGTCCACACCGCTACTGAACGTATATATAATACAGTGTGATAAGACAAGTTTTCATTTGAGTATGCAATAATGCATGAACCTACAATCTGACTTTCATATTATATATAGTGGTCTTACACATACACATAGTGGTCTTGCAATGATACACATACACATAACACACACACTTATATAAACAAAAACAAAACATATATTCGTCAAAAATATTTTCTAAATGTAGACAAGAAACACTTAAAAAATACTTTACAATATAATGAACTCCAAATAAATAATTTTTAAAAGCAGTCAGCAATTGGTCATTATATTAATTAATAGGGTCACATAAATATTTATTCATTTCTATATAGTCAATAATAATAAATTATTTTGTTTCAATAAAAACATTTTTGTCTTTTTTCTACTTATTTTTTGTTTTTTCTTATAGTCAAGTATATAGTCATAAGAAGTTACTCAGCATAACATCAGATCTAACCAGTCATACACTTTGTAACAATGACTTACTTGATAATCAACTTAATCATCGAGAAAGTCATTGCATCTACTATATCAACTGAAAGTTTGTGAGCATTTAACTATATATCTGAGAGGGAGTCTTTCATCCATGGGAGAAGTTAGAGATGAAAAACATCTGTAAAAGACTCACATGGTGCAGGGTTGGGGTCAAGTATTTGTACTCGTACTTAAGTGCACATTTGGCAGTACTTGACCTGTTTAAAATAAAGAGAACTTGTACTTGCACTTGCTTGAACAAAAGTAGTTGGTAAATATCAAGTACTTTAAGGTACAGCATGATGTTGATTGATGTACCTAGATGTCCAGTACATACATAAGACGCCTGGTTTGTGAGTGCCTCAATACATTGTACAACTGTCATTGCTGCTGCTGGACAGTTTGTCTGTCACCTGGCTGTGATGCTGGATTTTATCATCTTCATCTGTTATTATTGGTGTGTGGTAATGTTAGATGATAAGAAACATCTCACTCAGAGCTTGCAAGATCTTGCTTGTGTTGCACAGGCTTCATCCTTTGATGGATTGTGCAAGAACTTTGCTGTATCTATAAAAAGACTGTTGAATGTGTTCATGAAAGTTCTGGGTCTGCTATTGCTGTAATAATTTAACTACACTACTTGACCTTCATTTGTGTTTCCTTGAAACCTCACTAGCACTACTGTGTTTTACTGGCTGTAACTTTGTAAAGATGGCATCTACTGTTTGGCATTCCCACTGATAGTAAAGTTGGCAATTTTAAGGCCAAGTGCAAACATTGCAGTCGTGATTATTCATGTGCTACATCGAACCTCATCAAGCACTTGAAGGAGGTAATTTACACATTCTTATTTCCTTTCTAACAACTCACGAGAGTGGTTTTCTCCTCGTCTTAATATCAGCCCATGTGACTGGTGCATATCTATTATAAACCATGTGACTGGTGCATATCTATTATAAAACCCTCTCAGCCCATGTGACTGGTGCATATTATTGCTAGTCTAAGCTATCATTGATTATTCAGATAATTGTGTAATTATGTTCAATTATTTGGGGGGGGGTCAGAGGGAACACCCTTCAGTTCACCAAGACATGATCTCTACCCATGCTACATCTGGAGATCAGTGTAATCTACTAGGCTTCATCACTGATGCCAAGAAATACAGTGCAACTGATTTGCGACAGAAGACTATCACCAACGCCCTTGTCTCACACATCACATGCGATCTTGTGTTATTCTCCAGACTGGATAGTCAGTACTTCAGGGGTTTTGTGCATGCCCTAGATCAATGCTATCAGGTGTCCCGTCACAAACACCTAGTTGGCTCACTTCTCCCAGCGAAGGCTGCCAGCATGCAATCCGAGATCTCCCAGCAACTAAACTGTGCACAGAGTGTGTGCATCACACTGGACATCTGGTCCAGTCGACAGATGTGGTCATACCTCGGAATAACTGCCCATTTCATCGTGGACTGGAGCATGACGTTTGTAGTGCTCACATGCAAGTGGTTCAGGGGTGGACACACTGCTGCCACCATAGTGCAGCAGTATGAGGTGGTTCAGGGGTGGACACACTGCTGCCACCATAGTGCAGCAGTGTGAGGAAACAATCCAGTTGTACAACATTGCATCAAAGATTTCAACTATTGTGACCGACAATGCTTCAAACATGTTGGCCTTCTCACTGCCTGATTTCCAGACCATCACTGAAGACTCAGCAGCTGATGAGGAAGATGACCTTGATTCAACCAGCACTGTCGCACCAGATGAGTATGAGCAGATCACAACCACAGCCCATGCTTCTGCTACAATCGCCACTGATCTACTTGAGAGGGAAACGAGACTGCAGACAGCAAACACAAGGTGGAATTTTCAATTGAAAATGATTCGCTCCGTGCTCGCACCTGCAACTAAGCTGGACCAGCTTGATGCACCCTCACTGCATATGATCGTAATGTCCTCAATGACATGCTCGAGATCCCCTGGAGCCATTCGAGGAAGCTACAGACATTGGACAGCGCGAGAAAACAGTGCCAGTTTTGTCATCCCAACCATCATTGGCCTTCAGATTCATCTTACCACCATGAAATCCCGCTACAAGAACAGCTTCATCACAGCCCTGAGTACCTCACTTGATAGGCGTATGGAAGTGTGTATGAGGACAAGCAGGTTTTCAGGCTTGCTGCTTGTCTCGATCCTCGTTTCAAGCTGCAATGGTGCCAGGATGCCAACCAATGGAAAGCTGTTACAGCAGAGCTATCTATGATGGCTGTTGAAAATGCTCATCCGGAGGCCTCTGCAGTGAGTGTAAGCAGCCCAGCCAAGAAATGGAGCAAGCTGTTCAGCTTTATGACTGCACCAGCTGCTCCAGCTCAACCAGCATCAGTCATGGCTGAGGTGAATCATTATCTTGGCAAACCATCCATGGCTGAAGAGAGTGACCCTCTTGCATACTGGAAAGGACATTCGCACATGTACTCGGCCTTATCCAATCTTGCCGTCAAGTACCTGACAGTCGTGGCTTCATCAGTATCAGTAGAGAGGACCGACATTTAGCATTGCTGAGGTGTTCCGGCCAGATAGGTGTCGACTCACCGACAAAAACTTTGAGATGATTATGATGATCGAGTGCAATCACATTTATAATTGATATATGAACTGAACACTGAAGTGGTTGGACTGTTACCTGGTGTTAAGACATGTCATATATGAGGCATGATGTATCAATGAAATATGGTTTCAATAATTAAAAAAAGATAAAATGTCCGTGGTTATATTTGTGTACTTGTACTTGATGCATCAGCAATTGATGTACTTGCTACACAAATTAGGTATTGTACTTGTACTTGATATGCCAGTACTTGAGTACTTGATCAACTGTACTTGACCACAACCATGCATGGTATTGAAAGTCAACTGTTACTAGATGTCAGTCAAATAGGGAGTTATGAAGAACTCATCTAGGCTCTCTATGCCAGCTCCCTGATAGAGTCAGACCTTACACCTGCCTGGGCTTTGGCCGTGAATAGGAGAGGTTCACCATAATGCCGTTGGGATATGAGAGACCCAAAGGAGCCGCTTTCACATATCGTGGAGAGTTGGAGGTTTCGACTGGTAGATTAAAGTGTTTGAAGCTAGTCAATAGCCCTCTAGCCCTAGCCTTAGCCCTAGACATTCTTGTCCTCTGTTGCCACGTTTTTAAGAGGTGGGGGATGCTGCTGGAAGGGATCGTCGGCAAGGCTCTAGACGACCCCTTACCTTAAAGAAGGATGGCGACAATAACCAGAGAAGAAGTAGAGATGTTTTATCGTGACGGTTACCTGCTTGTAGACAACTTTCTCTCTCATGAGGATTGTGACCAGTTAAAGAGCTCTGCCTTGGATATAGTGGACAAAACTGACTTCAGCCAGCATCCAACCCTCGTTTTTGGTACCGAGTCCCAAGAGAGTAAGCATACCAAAACAGATTACTTCATCAACAGTGGAGACAAAGTAAGATTCTTTTTTGAAGAAGAGGCTGTAGATCAAGATGGGAAACTTACACTAGACCCTAAAGCTGCATTGAATAAGATGGGGCACGCCTTGCATGTGCAGGACCCTTGTGCCAAAAGAATAACCTTCAGCAACAAGGTCAAGAGTGTGTCCAAGTCCTTGGGCTTAAAAAAGCCATGTGTAGTCCAAAGCATGGTGATCTTCAAGCCTCCTCGGATAGGTGGAGTTGTGAATCCCCACCAAGACTCCTCTTTTCTGTACACCTCACCAATGAACTTAGTAGGGTTTTGGATTGCTTTGGAAGATGCAGACTTGGAGAATGGATGCATGTGGTTTGCTCCTGGGTCTCACAAGAAAGGCGTGGTAGGAAGATTGAAGAGAAAGGTTGAGGATGGTACAGTGTCCACATTCTTCGAAGGAAACACGCCCAGCACAAATTCCGATGAGTTTGTTGCTGTGCCTGTACAAAAAGGGAGTCTAGTGCTAATTCATGGAGAAGTGGTGCACAAAAGTGGTGGGAATACATCGCACCGTTCCAGGAATATCTATACTTTCCATTTGTATGATGCTGCTGTATCTACTTGGAGTGAGAGTAACTGGCTTCAGCCAACAGATAGCTTACCTTTTCCTTTCCTGTATGAATAATGAAGTGAAGAGAGTTGTCTCAAACTCGCTTCATTATAGGTAGTGGGTGTAATGGATACTAAATGCAGTGGCAGATTTAGAAGAGTGGACAATGGATGGTATAATCTCGAGGACCAGTCCCTTTATTTTTGTGTGTGTATACAAGACCAATCATGTATAGTTGGCTATTTTGGGGGGAAGAAGAGCTCCATCCATTTCTATATACCCATCCTGTATTCGAGTCATCCTATACATGTATAGCAAAACCCATTATTTTTGGTTGAATGAGCATGTCAGAAAAATTGACTTCCAGGTATCTTAGAAGAGAGTAAACTACATGGCTATCTAGCTTTTAATATTATACACAACGTAACATGATCCTAAAGCTTAATTAATGGCTGCCGCAGTTCATGCCTTGCTGGCTTTTGATTTACCACTCGAGCATCTGAGGTGAAAATGACACCACCTAAGTATCAGCTGGGGAGGAAGGAATATAATCTTTCAGTCCACACAAGTTATGCTTGTGCATGAAATTACAGTCAAGTTCTTGGTATATTTATTATATGCTGTTTACTGACAGTCTAATGTGCAAATAGAAAAAATACATTAAAAAGGTTTTTAGTAACTTTCAAGGTGAGGGACCCCACCAGACGCCACTGAAGCAGCAGCAGAGCTGTGCGAGTGCTAGGACCAGTATATATTAGGGTTAAAGACCTCACCACTATAATTATAGTAACTTTCAAGGTGAGGGACCCCACCAGATGCCACTGAAGCAGCAGCAGAGCTGTGCGAGTGCTAGGACCAGTATATATTAGGGTTAAAGACCTCACCACTATATAGTAACTTTCAAGGTGAGGGACCCCACCAGATCGCCACTGAAGCAGCAGCAGAGCTGTGCAAGTGCTAGGACCAGTGTTAGGGTTAAAGACCCTAGCACTAGATGGGTGTCGCAGTAAAATCTATCTGGCTAATCTGGGGAGATTAGATCCGCTAGCGTAATCGATCCAAGGGAATAAAACCCATTAGCCTAATCTATCCTCTCTGGATTGATTCGGTTAGCAGAATCGATCCCTCGCTGGGTAAATTGATCTCCCCATACGGATCACTGCTATATACTGGAATAGTTTCCTGGTTCTGGCTTCACAAAGACACTACAATGCAATGTAGTATTGAAGTACACAACAGATTGCTCCTCACTTGACACAATAACATTACAATAACCTTATTCCTGATGAAGGCTAGAGCATCTAGTCGAAACGTCGAGAGAATACAATTTCAAGTTGATTATCAAGAAGGTTATTGTAATGTTGACTGCTATTAATTAAAGAGCCAAGCATGTGACCTGATGAAGGCTAGAGCATGTGGTCGAAACGTCGAGAGAATAGGTAATTGTAAAATTGTTATCTCCGTATTAAGTAGCTCGTCTAGTATATATACTTAATGTTTTTTTTCTTCTTCCAGATTGTTAATTCTTCCAGATTGTTAAAAACTCTCTTTCTGTATCTGATGTATGATATCTCCTTGCATTCTAGCTCCAGCAAGCAGCTTTGACATTGCAGGGCAGCATAGTTTCTCTACTGGTAATCCCCTTCTCTTTCTTCTCCTGTAGGGAATGGAGAACATATCTTCATGCAAAAATATGACGGTATTTCCTCATCCTCATCTGGTCAAATCCAAAGTCACACCACAATTATTCTGCTGATCCAATCTGGTGTCAACACCTCCCTCCTAAATAAATGTACAATAGTAAAATCAATGTGCTATGCATAATATAAATATGATCGGAGGTTTATACATGAAGGCTAACTGATGAGTAAAACTGTCTATCAACAGTTGTGCACTGGCAATTGTGAATTTGAATGGCTTCTATGTCTACAGGAATTAAACCATTGGTGGTGACTGCAGACCACCCAGATGAGGGCACTGATTCTTCAACAACTGTTGGGCATGGACATCTGTTAATCAATCACCTTCTAGTATTTCCTAATTTGATCTACAAACAAGAACAGGATAGCGTGGCTGTTTCTAGGAAATCGTCACGATGATTAGCCACCTTGAACCCAGAACCTGTAAGAGTGGTCGGATTTCCGGGAAGATCATATCCTGTTATGACAAGTGACTCATTGAGGAACCCGGGCAGAGGGGCTTTGGTAAAGGGTCTGTAATGCCCTCCACACACACGAACTGTTTTAGTGTGAGTGGAGGGCTGCTCTCTGTTGAAAAGGTGGAAGCTCTCGGTGATCGCGCTGCAGTTGTAAGTCTAGAGAGGAACCAAGCAGAAAACCTTGTCACCATAGAATGGTAAATTGACAAGGTCAGCCTTAGTGGAAGTTACAATGACCTCGATAATCAACTTGAATTTTACTCTTCGACTAGGTGCTCTATCCTAATATCCTAATCGAAAGGGCGGGAGAGAAAAATTCATCGAGGTCGTTGTAATTTTATTATGTCAACTGAGAGTTCATTGAGAGTTCATGTAATCATAATTATTATTCTGGCTGACCCTTTACCTTTTGTGTGTGTGTGTGTGTGTGTGTGTAGGTAGGGGGGGGGGGGTAGGGGGTTAGGAAAAGGTTTGGTGTTCTCATGCATGTCGGATAAGGATCTAATCTCCAGGGGCCAAGCTTTTTGCACTGTGTACTGATGTATTTTGTACAAAAATTTAACACAATACCCACTTTCTAAAAGCTGTTTGTGGCCATTTAGCAAGTTGAGATATTTGGTAACATTAGATATTTGATGACAAGTTGGCCCAAAGGAAGATGCAACTTTCTTCTTGCACAATTAATAAGGGCGACACTTGACAAGATTCTGTGTGCGCTGCTGATAATGAGTCATGTGCATAAGGAATTGTAATGAAACTCAGGAAATGTAACCTTATCCGTGCGCACTTCTGAGCCAACCGAGGTTGGGTACAAGAGAGGCTAGTTACAGCACAGAAATGCAGCACACCTGCTGGAGTTTTGGGATGCTTGTAAATGAAGGAGGATATGTGGATTATTCATAAGGATGGTGTCCTAAAGTATTCCTCTGTGAATGTCACCTTTTCTGCAAGCAGAGCCACAAATTAAGTGGTGTGCGCAGGATGCCGAACCAAATGCACTAGACGATTGGTAAAAAGAACATTCCAACTTCAGGTCACGTGACAACTTGTAGCTCTGGGCTCATCCAAATATCTTGTAACAACAAAGAATCAAATCAATGCATAGTAATTTGGTAAAGAGTCCGGCTCATAAGAGACACCAGACCTTTTTTCTTTGCCCTCCCAAAGATGAGGAAGGTGAAGGATAACTTATGTGCCAGACAAGGTCAGACTAACTTTTAGCAAGTTGTCCTAATGCACAGTAGTGGTACTTTACGAAGCTCCATGCTTGATAATGCTCTGTGGGATTTTTCTTGCTGTTTATTTGCAAGGTATATGATTTAAAACAAAAATCGATCTATCGTACAGTTTCCAAGCGCAAAAACTTGGAATAGTGTAATTATGGAGTGTGGTAGCACTCACTATAATTCACTATAATGGTTTGACCCACTTTTTAAAATGGCGGACGGAAAAACCCTTCTGATAGAGCTCACACCAGCAGCTTCTTAGTGGTAGTTTCAGCCAATATTGGCTCCAGAAGACTGCTAGTATGCCTTGGACCATTTGCTAGGGTGGTAAACCAGTAGCTCAAAAAAAGAATGGAAGTATGAAGGGGAAAAAATCCTTTCAAACATTTCTATTTTTGCCCTTCTTCTTGATAACATGTTCATTCATAGAAGTTGCCATAACAACAGGCACTTTGGTCGGCAAATCATATTGCAGCCATGCCTGTACTAACAGACTGATATTCCAAGTGACTACGAGACTGTTCCCAGTTAACTTTATCACCCAAATCTCCACAACTACTCTGTTATTGATTGCAGTAAAAGGAGATTGTCGATGATGCAGTCAAGCTAACTCACATGCTATTATGATGAGTAAAGACCACACATGCTGCATTACAAGCAAAATGATTGTCCCAGATTCAGTTCTGGTTTGTGGAATTCTCACTCCCTGGAAACTGTTACCAAGTGCGAGGGATACATGAGCCAGTGTTCTTGGGTATTAATTCTATATAGAAATTTAATAACCATAATTGTCATTGGTTTGTCGTTGGTGAACCTTGTCACCCACAGTTTCTGTATAGACTGTAGCACTATATCCAAGTGCACAGAACAGCCCCGAGATTTGACCACTACCTACCTACGCAGACTATTTTTACTCCAGACTTGGACTCGATTATTTCCGGCATAAAGGATTTTGTTTGGGCGGCTTTATCTTGTTCTGGGACGTTTGTGCTTTGTTACCGGACTTCAAACCTTCTGCCATTTGGGCATCAAGGTAACTATGGAGAGTGTACTCGCTACGCCAGTGTGTCAGTACGGGTGAAATATGATTTGCCGACCAATTGCCTGTTGTTATGGCAGCTATTTCACCAGTAGACAGCTGTCTCTTTCTCCAAAGCCTCCCACTCCATTTAATTCATTAGCATGCAGATATACAAACCTTGATGTACACATTCTCTAAATTCTAAATTTTCATTGATAATGAGGATCAGAGATCTTTGATCTCCTCCTCTTACCTCCTCCCCCCAAACAAAGAAGAAGAAAGTATTGACCAGGAAAATCAGAATCTTCCCCTCCCGCTTGTTTTATATTAATTTTTGTCGTTCTTTTTATTAAATTTAATCAACCAAGTTTTATCTAACCACGAGTCCTGAATGACCTCCAAAAGGTCCATTGGCTTTTTTCTTAATTAGAGAGAGAGAATGCTTATGACATTAACAACACATCATGCTCTTGCCATGGCTATCCTCAATTAGTAGTGTCAATGGAAAACCTGCATTCCACTTTGGACCTGTGCCCGTTTCCCTAGCACCCTCACCATGGAGACCAATCCCATAGCCATAACTGTATTTTTACACCAGTACTAATTCAATCATTAACTGATATGTGTGGAGAGGTCACGCATAATACCTATAATACGTGTAATACCTAGTTTGGGATTATATGTGTCTCTCAAAATACTCGAGAGAAGGAATGATAAAATATTTCAACAAAGAGAACAACCTCCTCCCATGGAAACGCAACATGTGTGCTTCGTGGAGTTCTAAGTTGTAGCTGTTAATTCCTAACTTCTCTGTTGGTGTTAGAGTCTGAGGTCACGAGCACAGCAAGCTCCATTTAAATTCCTCCCCACCTTCAGCTTCAGCAAGGTGTAGTGGGAGAATGTGTCACATGGTAATTGTTCATTGCTACCCGAAGTAGCAAATAACGCAGGCCTTGTGTGGGACGTGCTTTTGCTGGCCATACTTGCAGCTCTCCCCCGTATTCAGCATGCCTGTCTGACATAGGATATGTGAATATATCATGAGAATGCGGTTCGACTTATAGGTGTGGCCCAACTTGCTTGCCCATAAGGAGTGAAAGGTAGATTAATTAAAATGAAGTTGATTGGATGGAAACAAGGTCATCATAACGTACCAAATGAAATTCCTGTCTTTTATTGTTTTACTCTAATCTGATCCTATTCTGTAGCAGTTCTCGGCCACTATGAACAGAGCCAGATGAACATTGATTGTCACTGGCAGCAATGACTGCTCGGCTATTATGAACAGAACCATGTTAACCTGACTGTGCACTGGCAGCAACGACTCTTCTCTGCCACTATGAACAGAACCATGTTAACCTGAATGTGGCACTGGTAGCAATGACTGCTCGGCCACTATGAACAGAACCATGTTAACCTGACTGTGGCACTGGCAGCAACGACTGCTCGGCCACTATGAACAGAACCATGTTAACCTGACTGTGGCACTGGCAGCAATGACTCAGCTCGGTCACTATGAACAGAACCATGT
Source organism: Cladorhizidae sp. MBARI D1340-BT2 (assembly GCA_028752905.1). Taxonomy (NCBI): domain Eukaryota; kingdom Metazoa; phylum Porifera; class Demospongiae; order Poecilosclerida; family Cladorhizidae; species Cladorhizidae sp. MBARI D1340-BT2. The sequence continues at coordinate 34,417,839 of JAQNBH010000009.1, read as the reverse complement.
TAACCTGACTGTGGCACTGGCAGCAACGACTCTGCTCGGCCACTATGAACAGAACCATGTTAACCTGAATGTGGCACTGGCAGCAACGACTCTGCTTGGCCACTATGAACAGAACCATGTTAACCTGACTGTGGCACTGGCAGCAACGACTCTGCTCGGCCACTATGAACAGAACCATGTTAACCAGACTGGCACTGGCAGCAATGACTCTGAGACGATAATAATATTATAATAATACATATATACACATATTTGTACATAAACTAAAAGAAGAATGTTTGAGTTCACTGAGACTGTCTTTAAATGATTGAATTTTTTTGTTGCTGTTTTTCTTGTCCAAACCGATTGTAAATGAAGGACACGTAGGTCATGACTGACATCCAGTCCGGTATTGGAAGGGACACCATGTCTTCTACGTCCTGCATGTTTACACAGAGCAGTCACAACAAGAACAACACACATCTCAAGCATAGCTAGACCCCCGACATTTCATAAGTCCATTCACATTTGGTTGATACAAACATTACGTAGAGGGGGGAGGGGGGGGGGGGATACAGTTAAATGCACAGCTTATGGCATGTCCACGCATCCATCACTAATCTCATGACTGAAGCCGCTTCAGTCAGGAATTCCCATAATTGATTCACTGCTCAGCCACCATCCACTTCCAACGGAGGATGGAAAAGGATATTGAATTATCCTGTATTTTATATAACATTAAAAAAAAAAGGAATGCTTTCGTAGAAACGCACACACACGCTACACTGTGTGAGATTAAAGGAGTCAGTGTATGCATGTCTAATATACTACAGAAAATGCTGTAATGAGATTCCTATAGGAATAATCCCACAAACTCTAGACTGAATTAGTGTGCGTGCATAGTTGTTGGTTTTTGTGTGCCTACATGTTCTTCTGAGATGGACCACCATGGAGCATGCTAGCTTTCTGTTGGTGGAAAGATGGAAGCTCATGGTGACCAAGCAGCAGTTGCAGGTAACTAATCTTGCTGCAAGTCTAGGGAGGAGCCAGGCAGGAAACTTTGCGACCGCTAACATAGAGTGGTATTGTCAAGGTCAGACGGAGGTCTCTTTATTTTTAGCTACTGCTTTTCAAGCTTCAAAAGTGTGCAGTCAGGGTGGGTCAGCTCCTTGACATCTGAAGAACATGTCTTAAGGATTAGCTTCTGATGTCAGTCAGCAATAGCTGTTCAGTTTGTGCCGAGTCAGCATGACCATGAACCTTACATATGGCAAGCCATAATTGCCTAGAATTGGAGAGAACAGTTCTAGCCTGCAGAGTTAAATAGTGTTTCAGTTATTGTAAGGCTCCACAAAGCTATTCCAGGTCAAAGAATAAAGTTTCACATCTGCAGAAATGGGCGTGATGGTACAGGCCTTGCCCACTCTGTTTGACGAGAGAAGTGTTACCTTGCTACTGCTGTGGAGTTGAAGGGTCACATTGGGTGTAGATCGGAGGGATTGCTGTTCCCTCCTTTCTCCTCCAGAGAATCCAATCTGCATTGTGCGCCACCTATATTCCTTGTGGTCACTGGACCAGCATTGCATTATGCTCTTACTGTGAATTCTGTTTGGTTGGCTTCCACTAAACCGGCAGGAAAACCAGTGCTCAACAGCGTTCAGTCAATTACAAAACAACATGGCTCCACAATGCACACCCGATCAGCAGTCCTTTTACCAAAGCTAAGTGAAATCTTTGTAGATTGAACCGACAGAGAGCAAGGAACTTGTCTCACGAGCCAGACTAAGAAACAGCAAATCTCTTGAGGCGGACTAAGAAGGAGCTAGCGATGGCTTCTCAAGCATATGTTGCGACTAACCTTACTCCTCAAAGTGTGTCCATTTGTTAACAAATGGACACACTTCATGGCAAAAAGCTCCACTTGGCCAAATGTTAGAGCAAGTCTTGTAGACAGCCTCACTGTTGGCACCCTTCATGAGCCAGATATGTAGCACATTGAAAGTCCTGTGCAACTTCATAGGACATGGAGGAGGAGAGACATGTGAAATAACAGTTGCTAGAAGACAGGGAGGTTAACTGTGGACAATTATAGCTAATCAGAGGTGTCATCGTACTAGCAATTCCTGCATCAGCTTTATGGAATGCCATTGTTTTGCTTGGTAGCAACTGCTGATATAAACAACCAAGAACCAAAAACCATACATAGTTTGATAGAGACACTTTTAATAAATAGATAGAAAATTTCCTGCACTCGTTGGGCACACACACAAGGTGCACGACACGAGCAGTCAGAGAAATGCTTCGTTGGACTGCGTTATCCATTTGTCACATCAATACACTTAATGAGTGCTAGTATATCTAGTATGCTATTTAGTTAGCTAGTAGCTAATCACAATACACTTCATAGAATGAGTGCTAGTATGCCTAGTATGCATGTATAATTAGCTAATCGCACCATCAAATGCCATGCCACTACTAACATGACCTGACAACACTGGATGTGGCATGCTGAAGCTTATGCTAGAGCCATGACACTGGCTATGTATATGACTGTACAGCTACTAAGCTAATATTTACACTGGCTAGCACTGTGTGTTATTTTATGAACTTTTACAACGGAAAAGCCGTCATTGTTGGACACGAGTTTAGATGGCTACTGCACTTCTATCTCCACCATTGCCTCAATCACTCCTTTCAGTATCCTCTGTGCACACAAATAAAAGTTTAAAGTTCTTGTGTGTTCGTTGCTACAATTATAGACGCTTTAATTAAGAAAGCACGGATGCTTAATAGAGCCAGACACTTAACAACCCATTAGTACGGTATGTTGCCTTGACACTCCAGCTAGTGCGCATGCTCAGAACTGACACTTTTTAAAAACGACAGTGAGAGGAGTGGGATAACCAATAGGTGCCTAACGAAGGCTGTTTCCAACAATAATGAGAGGGGTGCTTACAGCTTGTCGGGCATTAAACATTGTGTGGCCTATGATATAAGCATTTGACTTTCCTGGCTTAAATAGATGCGTTAAAAAAATAGATGCGTTAAAAAAAAATTTTTTTTTTAACTAGGCTTTTGTGATCAAGTGAAACACGAATGGACTTTTAGACAAATCAGCCATGATGATCAAAATGTATGCTCACCAATAAAGATGGAATTCCAACTCCCTCCGCTGCTTCAAATGCAACCTTGAAATTCTTCTCCTAATAAATATTACAAAACACAGATAAAGTATATCACTACACCGTACTTGGTAAAATGTATGCCTCCTCCCTCCTTTTCTTTTCTCTGATTGGCTTACTCTATTGACAGAATTCAGCGTGCTGAAGGCAATTTCGTCAGGAAGGAAATGATGCATCAAGGCACAGAATGCCAGACCGTTGGAGAAACTCTCACCAAAGTTATCGATCTTCACATTCTGAATAAATTATGGAGACAGGCAATAAATAAATAGACATCTATGCAAAAATTTTTTTTTAAAAAAAATTTTTTTAAGCATCAACAAAATTTGCCACATGGACCACCTAAGCAGCATACTTATCAAATTAGAATCGCAATTTAAAATAACAAGTAACACGCCACACACTTCAGATTTTAGATTCCGGTCCAGTAGAAGTGTACATGTTTTTCTACAAGATGCATGACTGCACAAACCTCGTAATTCTGTGTCATTATTTGGCACCACTTCAGTAGCATGGCTTTTTTGGACATCCTGTTGTTCCCCAGTCCCCCACCCACCACACCAACTGTCTGTGCACGACGAAGTTTGGCATGAACTGGTTTCTTGTTGCTAAGATTATTGTTCGAGTCTGTCAAATTCCTGTTGCTAGGGATAAAACACAATAATTCATAATCTCAAAATCATCCCCCCCCCAAAAAATATATATAATATTAGTAGTAAATAGTAGTAAATAGTAGTAAATAGTAGTAAATAATAGTAGTAATAATAATAATAATATAATAATAATAATAATAATAAATAATAAATAATAATAATAATAATAATAATAATAATAATAATAATAATAATAATAATAATAATAATAATAATAATAATAATAATAATAATAATAATAATAATAATAATAATAATAATAATAATAATAATAATAATAATAATAATAATAATAATAATAATAATAATAATAATAATAATAATAATAATAATAATAATAATAATAATAATAATAATAATAATAATAATAATAATAATAATTAATAATATAATAATAAGCTATAAGACTACACTTTACCTTGAAGTGCTTGAATCACCACCGTAGAAGGTTAGCGGCCTTGGTTTATTGCCAGTGAGACGTAGATTGATATTGGATGTAGAAGAACTTACAGCTGGAGGAACAGAGTTTATGGGAGTGGAAACGAATGAACTGGAAGGCACTGTTCCATTCATCGAAGGTTTGCTGCCAATTGACGACAAACCAGATCCCGTGCTCGCCCGAACATCTTTTAGTTTCTTGTCGCTCTCCTCTTGCTGGAACTTGGAGATGAGGTTCACCAGATTTGAAGACTCAGGGGAGCCAGCGAACATGGTCTTTGGGCGGTCTTTCCTCTCTCGCCGTTGCAGAGCTCTGTGGGTCGGACCTCTTCTGATTCCAGACACAGATGGCAACATACTAGGTACAGTGACGTTGGCTGCACTTTGAGGTGGTGTCTGGGTGGGTGGGGTGACACTGTTTGCACTACTTATATAGGATTGGATGTTTTGCAGTGATCCGACTTTGGTGATTGGAGAGACCAGTTTTTTGTCTTGCAGTTTGGGTATGGATCTGCTGGTGGAAGAAGAGGAGGAGAAGGGGGTGCTGGTGGAGGTGGGACTGGCGATGGAAGTTCTCGATGCAGCAGTGGTGCTGGTGGTGACAGTGGAACTGTTGCTGGCAATTCTGGACGACTGCCTTTCAAACACGCTGTTCCATGAACGGACTTGTGGATGTACCTTGATTTTGGTCGGGCTCTTAGTCACCGCTGAATGAGTCATCTTGTCAGATGTCATTGAAGTCTCCTCCAAGTTAGATGAAGAAACGGTTACTCTCCTGACGGTGGTTGTGGTCACATTTTCTGGTGCCCTTTGCAGAATTCGAGCGTGAGAAGAAGTAGGAGATACTGTCGTATGAGGAGAGCTTTTTAATAACAGTGCCGAAGGTGAGGACTCCCTTCGTGCCAACTTCAAAGACGGGTCTTTTGAAATCGGTAAGCTGGTTGAAGTGGCAGTACTGGTAAATGTGATTTTAGACACTTTAGTAGGAGAAGCAGCATGCATACTATTTGGTGCCTTATTTGTTGGAGAACTGGTTCTTAGTACACAAACACTGTTAGAATTTGGCATCTTTTCCAGTTGCTGCTTGTGTGTAGTGTTGATTTTATTCCTTGCTTCATTATCGGCAGCACTTCCACCATTGCATGCATTCCTCACGTTGCTAGGGGGAACAGACTTGGATTTATCTAAACGAACTACCCCAACTTCGGGAAGCTTTTCGACAGAAGTTCCTGGACTCTTCAAGAGAGAAGATGGCTTTGCTGACTGGTCGCAGGAATTAGATTTAGGGAGCACCATGACAGTTCGAGGTCTGTTTTCTGTGAGGCTTGTTGAATTCACGACCATGCTGAAGCATCGTCTTGGTTCTTCACTCTCTATGGTCCTTGAAGAGTGTCTGGTGTGGTGGGCGTAACTGATCTTGGTCTGGTCAATCTTTTGCTCAAACATGGCCCTCGTGGCTGCGACTTTAGCAAACCCATGGCTTGGTGAAGGTGGGGGGATGCCTGAGACTTTGTTGTTGGTGACATTTTCCTTGTGAGTTTCAAACTGATCTATGTTGGATTCCCGTGAAAGTCTCCCCACTTTTTTGACAGGTGAAGGTGGACGCAAAATGGGCTTTTCAAGGCTCAGGTCCCTCGACAGACTTCTCACTTTGTTCGGCTTCTGAATGTTCGAAGTTGAAGAAGTTGAAGTGCTTTCCAAAGCAACCGTCTTGGGTTCAATAACTGGCTTGACAGGTTGATGGGTAGGACTTGTACTATACTTGAATTTCTGTGTTGAATTGACAACTTTATCTTTTGGAGAACTGACAACTTTATCTTTCGGAGAAGTGACTGGGGTCGGCATTTTAAGGGAAGATATGTTAGAAGAACTTCTAGAGAGTGACGAAAACCCACTATATCTCAAAGCTTCAAGTTCCTCTTCCAACTCCTTAATTTTGTCTCGTGCAGCTGTGTAGGACGTCTCTAACATATTGAACTTCTCTGTCATCTCGTCCACTTCTTGCTGACATATCTTTAACTCGTCAAAATAAGTGTCTCTATCGATTTCAGCAGCTGTCAGGCTCTTCTGGATTTTCTCCATTTCTTTATTAGTCTTCACTTCTAGAGCTCTTTCAAGTTCCTGCATTTTCCCTCGAGCACCATCCAGCTCTTTCTGAAGGTAAGCAACATTCTCTTCAAAGACACTCTTTTCGTTGAGAGCTAGTTTTAAGCAAGCTTGAAGGGTCTCTAAATCTGAATCAGTTTTGTTCGTTTTGGGTGTTTGTGGCGAATGGTTGGGAGAACCATAGCATGGAAGACTGATAGTGGACACCTTGTTAGCCCGCGAGAGAAGAGGTGAAGCAGAGATATCCAATGCTTGGTGTGACTCTGCTTTCCCCATGACTGGACTCTCTGACCTCTTCTGCCCTTGGACATTTTCAAATGGACCATCTACACTCACGTATCTGGAAGGCATGCTGGATGTGTTCTTCTTGCCTCTCTTGAAAAATGCAGACGATCTTTTCCGGGGGCTCCGCAGACTTGGATTGCTCTCTCTGTGCACCTTTTCCAGTTCAGAATCCATTGTCAGAATACATGCTCTCAGATCTGCATTCTCCTTCCTTAGCTTCAGTGAATTATCCTGTTCCTCCAGGAGTCTCTCTAAAGTTGCAGTGGAATCAAGTATGCCATCACTTGCAGTGTGAATTCCAATGTCTATGCCATCATTGGCATTGGAATGTGTCAGCTTTAGCACGGTTATCTTGTGATCCTTCTCTGCCAGGCGGTCTTCCAACTCGATCACTTTCAGCCTCATCTCCTCCAAATTTAAGACGCTCTCTTCCATGGAGAGTAGCTGAGATTGCTTCTTGGACATCCGGTGAGGGTCACTCTTCAAACCTGTCCTCTTGAGCTCTCTTTCCAAAGTCCTGTTCTCTGTCTTTAGCTTCACTTTTTCACTCACTAGCACTTCCCTCTCTCTTTTCAAAGCATCCACAGACTTTCTCTCCTTAGCTAGTTGTCTGTTCAGCTTATGAAACAGCTTCACAGACAGATCTCCAGTACTTTTCTGCTCTTGCTCTTGAGTCTGGATCTCATAGTGGCGACTCTCAGCTTCATCAGATGGTTGCCTCTGGTGGACTGGTGAGCTTGTGCCAATCTCCAGCTATTTAAACATAAAGATAAATTAGATAACGATAAATTAGATAAATATACGTAGCAAAACTTTTTGTAAAGGGGGAGTTTTTCTAGGCGTTCGGCTACTTACTGGCGTTTATAAGCAGGCAGCAATTAGTGCTCGTTAAAATCCAATTAGCTAAGTACTTATATGGATGGCATGATCTTGGGATGGTTACAAACTACTTTGTTCAAAAGAATTACGCTACAATGGAACTACCTAAAAAAAGATGAAACACAAGCACATATCATGTAACTAAGCTATGCCCGTTTTAAATGAGGCCGATGAACTTTTAGCGGAGCCCAATGGTATAACCCATAGCCACAGGGAAGAACAATTGTGGCATACCGCATTTTGCTGTGGCTCAACTTCTCCAGCTTCCATGCTGTCTATTTGCTTCTCTCTGCTGCTTCTTCTCTTCCCACGCACTCCAATAATCTTGATTGCACTCGCTTCATCATGAGCAGATTTCTTGAAGAGAGAAACTTTCCTCGGTTTTCTAGATTTACCTAGAGCATAATAACAGAGGTTTAAGTGGAATCACATCACCCATAATGCACGTAGATTGGTTTACTTGGGCTTTTGGAGCCTGCATCTACCAGAAGGCTGCTGTTTACTCCTTGGCCGAATCTGATGCCAGGCTCATTAGTGGGCTCCGCCATCATAACCTGAGGAGGATACAGGCACAAAAGAAAAACAAGACTTCAGGTCAGATATTGTAGGCACACACACACACACACAACACACACACACACCAGGCAATCTTTATGATGTAATGAACACAAATTAATATTCCTCTGGTATTTATGAACCTCTAACACAGGTGTGACGTTACATCAACTCTTTCTTTGTCTTGGTTGAAAGGGACGACATGACGGAGTACTTCAACAAGGTACCCAAACAGTGCTGATCAAAGAACAGCTACCTGGCTAACAGCTGACACCCACACAAGAGAGTGCACGTGCTATTGCAGCATAAAAGGAAACCAAGGTTGGCTACAAGAAGCGACTGATTCCCATTCCTCAAAACAGACGCTTGATGTTTTGTATAGCAAGTGCATTGTACCTTAAATCTTGGACCAGAATTTGAACCTTGGAAGAAGGAAACAACAATTAAATGCTTGGGGCTACTGCAGATTACAATTTTTTCCCTTGCAGATGTCCTAATACTAAATCAGGCCCAACACATATGGAGGGCATACCAGTTGACTCTGATACCAGGACTAGGCATGCGCTTAGCCGTACCAGTGCACAGCACCGGTATGAAGTGCAGGCTGGAATAAAGTTACAAAGTTGGGCTAATCCCCCTTTTAGTAACCGGGTTCCAGTTCTTCTTCTTCGTCGTCATCGTTGATGGTGAAAAGAAAAGTGTCGCTGGAATCATCTGACTTCGTAACTGGGAGGCAAGCTGTGGATATTTTAGTGAGGCGCCAGTTGCCACCTTTCCCAGCTTTGATGCCATCTTCGCTGCCACCTGTTGCCACCGAGAGTGCATGCATGGTGGGAGCGCATGCATGGTGGGAGCGCATGCATGTTGGGAGTGCATGCATGGTGGGAGCGCATGCATGATGGGAGTGCATGCATGTTGGGAGTGCATGCATGGTGGGAGCGCATGCATGGTGTGAGCACATGCATGGTGTGAGCACATGCATGGTGGGAGCGCATGCATGTTGGGAGAGCATGCATGGTGGGAGTGCATGCATGGTGGGGGAGCGCATGCATGGTGGGGGAGCGCATGCATGGTGGGAGCGCATGCATGGTGGGAGTGCATGCATGGTGGGAGTGCATGCATGGTGGGAGCGCATGCATGGTGGGAGCTCATGCATGTTGGGAGTGCATGCATGGTGGGAGTGCATGCATGGTGGGAGCGCATGCATGTTGGGAGTGCATGCATGGTGGGAGTGCATGCATGTTGGGAGTGCTTGCATGGTAGGAGCGCATGCATGGTGGGAGCACATGCATGGTGGGAGCGCATGCATGGTGGGAGCACATGCATGGTGGGAGTGCATGCATGTTGGGAGTGCTTGCATGGTAGGAGCGCATGCATGGTGGGAGCGCATGCATGGTGGGAGCGCATGCATGGTGGGAGCACATGCACGTTGGGAGCTCATGCATGTTGGGAGTGCATGCATGGTGAGAGCGCATGAATGGTGAGAGTGCATGCATGGTGGGAGTGCATGCATGGTGGGAGCGCATGCATGGTGGGAGCGCATGCATGGTGTGAGCGCATGCATGGTGTGAGTGCATGCATGGTGGGAGCGCATGAATGGTGGGAGCTCATGCATGTTGGGAGCCATGCATGGTGGGAGCGCATGCATGGTGGGAGCACATGCATATTGGGAGTGCATGCATGGTGGGAGTGCATGCATGGTGGGAGCGCATGCATGGTGGGAGCGCATGCATGGTGCGAGCACATGCATGGTGGGAGCGCATGAATGGTGGGAGCTCATGCATGTTGGGAGCCATGCATGGTGGGAGCGCATGCATGGTGGGAGCACATGCATATTGGGAGTGCATGCATGGTGGGAGTGCATGCATGGTGGGAGTGCATGCATGGTACGAGTGCATGCATGGTGGGAGTGCATGCATGGTAGGAGCGCATGCATGGTAGGAGCGCATGCATGTTGGGAGTGCATGCATGGTGTGAGCGCATGCATGGTGTGAGTGCATGCATGGTGAGAGTGCATGCATGGTAGGAGCTCATGCATATTGGGAGTGCATGCATGGTGTGAGCGCATGAATGGTGAGAGTGCATGCATGTTGGGAGTGCATGCATGGTATGAGCGCATGCATGGTGGGAGCGCATGCTGCGAACACAGAGGGTGACCAGACCCGACCAATGGGTGAACACTATTTGATGGCGAATACTGTTTGAAGGTCAATGTTGCTATCACTTCTGAAACACGAGCTCATTAATTAGTCAAATGAAAGGGATGCTGAAGATCTTCTCATTAGGGAAAGGTGTCTGTGGTAGTTTGTAATGGAGAGGAGAGAGATTGAGTTACCCCAAGTTAATGGTTGCCTGGAACAACAGTGCATGTTCGAGTGTCTCTAGCACAGAGAGAGACAGACAACGGACCTAGTGGGATGCAGGAATTCTCTCATGCTCCCAGGATGTCCTGTTCTGTATTCACATGTACATAACACATTTTTGGAACCAAGAGTGTAACACTAGTGCCAAGTCACATTCCCACACACATATATATATAAATTACAAAATTCCCTTCTAACACAACTATGTCAGAATGAGATTACTACTAAGCAGACTGTAGGAGCTGCCCAAGGATAGAGAAGCATGTCCCATGGAATGCTGACTATTAGTAGTGAAACATGTTCATGTTCAGCTACAAAACATCTGTGGGAGAGACAAGGCTGAACAAATGACCTATTCGCCACTTTGTACCAGCAGCGTGCCAGTACTGCCTCATCTTACTACATAACCGTGTACATAACGAGGGCGAGCATTAGTTACATGCTTCATGTCTACAGGTGAAGTTAATAATAATAATAATAATAATAATAATAATAATAATAATAATAATAATAATAATAATAATAATAATAATAATACTACTACTACTACTACTACTAATAATAATAATAATAATAATAACAACAACAATAACAATAGTAATAATTAAAAAAAGAGAATTGTAATAATAATCAAAATTCTTGGAAATAATGCTCCTAACATAATAGGCAGCTGTGGGAGTCAAGACCAAAGTGATGCTCATTGCCAAGAAGAGGATGTACTTCCTTCCTTGTAGCGTGCATCATATAGAACGTTACAGCAGGGTTGTATTCTACACTACCATGAAAACACTCTATTTGTTACGCGGTGTGCTGCACTAAATGCCCTCAGGGTGCTGTAAAAAAGCTCGCTAAAAAAAAATACATCACTGTTGGTTCCAGCCTCTATTTGTTAAAGTATTTGTGACTACGTCTCCTCCCGCAAATAGTCGGATTTTTCCTTCTGTTTGCGGCGACTGGACAAATTTGTAGCTGGGATGCCCGCATTTTGATACTCTCCAGGCTGTTCCCGGCAACCAACTGTTTGCCACCCCTTATAGCTAGCCTGGTACGTACACCGGACGATCGAAATTAATTAATTACGTGTGGCCTGGGCCCCGCTTGCTGAACTCTCACTTGGTATTAAGCGTCTATTTTCATGTTGACAGACACTATAAGCACGCTTACCAACCACCAGCTTTTACAGATGAGCATGCAGCCATAATAGTACGCATGCCAAGGGTAATGTCTGGGAAACGGTATTCTATTATGTCTCGGATTAGGAAATGCGAGGTAATTTTAATCAATGCCTCCCAAATGAGTGGGAACAATTTCAACAGGCACTGCTCATCTGGTCTACCACATACCTACACAACAACACACACACAGGTCCATTATGGTAACACAGTAAGTCACCTGTCCATCACCCACTGGTCGGCGCAATGCAGCACTTCAAACACCCAACATCCGCCTCGACAAGAAGCGTTGTGACTGAACTGATCTCGTGCTCGCAGTACCTCCTGAAAAATTCCGTTCTACACACCCAACTCAGAATGTGTGATGTGATTGGCTAGCCGCTGGAGAGTAGTGAGCAGAGAGGTGCGAAGCTGTTTTATCTTTCGATCAAGCTGCAGTGGCTCATTGAACCAACTTGAAACAGCCAAGCAATTAAAAACAAAAGCAGCTGTTACTATTTTTAAAGCTGCCGACGACAACTGGTACTTTAGACCACCTCATCCCAGCCTTAACTTCCAGCTCTTCTGCAGTGAACCCAGCCTTTCCCAAGTTGTTATGCCTAACGGAGTGTGTCATGTTTTCTTTAAAACCACTTAGTAAGTTGTTTGACATCTCGTGGTAGTACTGTTAACACTCAGAGCTACAAACAAAGGTACACTCTATTATGAGCCATTTTCCCACGAGCATTCCATATCTCGGGTCAGGAAAGAACCCCCCCCCCCCCCCCTTCCCTCCCCCCTCCCCCCAACCCAATAAACCCTTGAACTTCAAGACGTGATGTCCCTGTAAGTAGCACAGGTACAGCTAACATGACATGCACGACAGATGCCTTATTCTGTACACTCACACAGCAAGCAGTCATGCACAGCACAACCATCAGCACTGCTGCAGAAACAATGCTGGGTAGTCATTCTACACTTTGCTCGTGTCCATCTTGAAGATGTACTGAATGCTCTTTCACTAGAAATTGTCCATCTACACTTGTGCTTTTTACCTTTGAAAGAAGGAAAACGCCATGATAATGAAAAGCTATGTACAGGACCCTCATTTCATTGTCCAGACTATCCAGAAAAATGTCATCATTTCCCATGCACACAAGGCTAGACACACACACAGAGAAGCAAGCAGCTGTTGTGCATGGACCTACTTGAATCCTCGATGTTCTTAAACCAACTTTATGGCAGCAACAGACTGCACTACACCATGCAGTCCTTCTGCTGCTTCACGAGTCTATAACTGAAATATACTCAATACCTTGAAGGAGTAATGTCAGTTGTTTTGGAAAATGGGTGTGGTCAGACTTTGGATAAAAATGTAGCTTGTTATTTTTATGATTCTAGATTAGTTGGTATGTGTGAGTGTGTGTGTATGAAGCTATCTGCAACCAAAGTGTCAGGGGAGGACTTAGTTTTTGGCAGTAGTCTGATCCTGAGTAATGAAGTGATTAGCTGGAGCCTATAAGCTATGTCCTTAAAACCTTTACTGGCAGAGTGAGTCAACATTAACACCTTTTGGTCATGTCTTGCTCATGCACTCAGCAACTGGCTTCAACCAGTTCAGCTATTACACTTTGTAGCCCACTGCAGCTAGCAAGTATAAGGTGGTTGTGTACCGGCATGTATGATAATTATTACACTCTCCAAGTGAGGAGCTAGTAATCTATACTCCCCTCCCTCCCTCCCTCCCCAGCTTCATGTATAGCACTTAATGTCTGAAATAAGAACAGCACCAGCTGACACTGTAAGGGTATAATGAGAAGCTTCCATTGTTCTATTCAAGTGTGTGTACATGGAATTACACCTGTGACGCTCACCCTAATATCTTTTAAAGAACAACCCTAGTTATTCAAGAGGTCTTTCAAACAAGCTACAGACTTGGTTGGTTCCAATATTTTAAGAATTCTCAAGTAATGTGCTATTTAACTAGTTACACAAAACTATAAGGATACTGACTCAAGATAAACCAAAGTTGCATCTTTGAAGAGAATGTCACAAGACAAAGCACCTAGCCTTTGTGAATCCGGGAAGAGAGCTGAAGAGACACTCCATGGTGGCAGGGGCTCTGTGTCTGTCGGTATGTACGTCTCTATATGCCCAGAATATTCACCCAAAATCTTGACATTGGTGGATTCCCTCGGCCCTGGATGCTTAAAAGTAGACTTAGTAATAACACAGCAGATGATTATCACTTCCACATGATAGCACCTCGGCTTCCTGAAAATTGTATTCTCTAAGTGCCTACTAGTAGAAACATCCCCAATCTGAATCAGGTAGAGCGCACCTCATTTTTAGCTATATACAGAGTGGCTCCTTGTGAGGACTGCTCATGAACACTAAACATTCACCATCACAAAATTAGCTGAATCGAGCATAGTCGCTGCTTAACCCATGGGTGGGCGCTTGCTAAGTTAGAAATGATTACTCTGATTAATACACACATCCAGGCCAATGAGGGTGAGCCCCCCACCCCCCCAAAAAAAGAAAGAAAAATAGCTACGATCATAGCTGCCATCATGGATTGTCTCTTCCAAGGCTTTTACTGTGTTTTTTAGAAGTCCATCTGCTGAGGAAGTCAGCGTAGGGCACCAATATTTACTGAGAACCACTCGAAATCTAGAAAAACATGAACTCCTGGATAATTTGTTTGCAGTGAGCAAGATGTAAGCAAGATGTAGCGATGCATGCTATTGTTTACTAACCCTAATGGAGCCCATTCTTATCCTATACTGTAGGTTATGGCATTCTAATGAATTATTCAAAACTCTGAAGGTCACCACACGGGCGGCATGCATGTGGTTTCAAGCCTACACTGGGCACTTGACCCGTGGTGGGCATTTAGCAGTCGAGTATTTAAACTGCAGGCCACAAAATTTAATAGTAGTCAGACTTGTGCTCGACCACATTGTGCAGGGAATACTGCCGAGGATGAAATTGGCATAACTTCACTTTTTTATCGTTGCTCTGTTTTGGTATAAATTTTAAACAAACACACCAAAGTCAGCTGCATGCAAGTTGGAGGAGGACTTCGTGCTAGTTCCAACATGCAGTATATATATACATAGGAAGACCTGAGCAAGTGATATTAGTTGAAGCCTTAACAAGCTAAACAGAACTCAGTCATTTCTATGTGTTTCTCATTAGAGGTTGTTCTTGAAACTTTGGCTCCAGCAAAAACTTGTCTGCAGCCAACTTTGACGTGTCACACCAAAAGACAGCATAAGCATTATGGCAGATTATTGCAGGAGTAAGGTACTTTATATAAACTCTAACAAACTCTCAGTTGACATATTGAAATTACAATGACCTTCTCAGTAAACAACTTGGATTTTGCTCTCTTCACGTTTCGACTAGATGCTCTATTCCTGATGACGACTGAAGCATCTAGTCGAAACATCGAGAGAGTAAAATTCAAGTTGATCATTGAGAAGGTCGCTGTAGTTACTTTGTATTACCAACAAAAATACCAAATAAGACACTAGCAGTAGATTGTGGACAGAGAGTGGTTGGACTTGCCATTGCAATGGACATAATCCATAATCAGAGACTGAACGAAATATAAGTGAGCCCATGTAGCAGCTATCACCTTGGTAGTGCATACACACTCACATGCACACACACGCACACACATGTGCGCGCACACTCACTCAGGCGTTGTTTGCATTTTGAAGTTGGTGCAAAACATCTGCCTTGTAAGCAGGACAGTTTAAATTGCCTGCACCAAAATTGTATCTATCATACGTCACCTGTCCTAAGTATAAATACACAAATCAAATGGGCTCGTGTGTACATTGAAAGGGAAAACGGTCACCGTATTCACTTGGAAGACCACAACCGACAGAGAGGGATTGCATAGACACACAAGAATGGCAAAGAAAACAATGCTGCATTCAGCTGAGGAAGAGAGGAAGGAGACGATGATGGGGACAGACTGAACAAGTGCAGACATTGTAGACGAACAGAAAGAAGACCTAGTCTCATGAGCCAGACCAAAATATACATTCTGGTGACTTCTGCCTGATTTTGTACAAGCATGGAATTTTTTGCCTTTTCAGATTGCTCACCCGAACCATGGAAACCTTGCAAAACTCACACAAGTAGTTTGTTCTTCTTTTACCTCCACCTCCCTTCTACTCCTGTCTCTTTGCAAATGGTATCACGCACAAAGCCTTGCATATTTCTGGTTCTAAATAATATGTCCAATGTTCTCTATGATCTCTAGTGCACTAGAAGCCCAGCCGCATGGCCTGGATAAAAATTAAAAATGCAACCAAAAGATCACTGAACATGCAAAATGTACTTGCTATTATCTTGCACCTTGTCCATGTTTGGAGTTGTAGATGTCTAGCAGTTCAAACATTTCGCATTCTAGCCCACCAAAAAAACACAAGCATGCTCCAGTGCCGATATCGGTCAGATGAAAATGTTTAGGGAGGGACAAACCTCATTGCCAAAGATATAATTTGACTACTTAGCAGCACCTTTGAACATTATGTAGGACAGCTACAATTTAACAATTGGTTATTATGCAGCAAGATAATTGGAGACAGCATGATTGTGGTTGCTAACTGAAGTCTTGGGGATTTCTTGCCAGATGGATGTCAGATTTTCTTGCTAACCATAGCTGATAGAAACTGCCAAAGATTGGATAAAGTCACTTTCCCAGGTGTTATGTCTGGTATGTATGCTACTCTCCCACCTTACTAAAGCCGTCACTGACATGATCGTATTAAGCCTGAAAGCCTGACCGTATATATGGCAGGGAGTCGTGGGGGGGGAGGGGGGGGCTTGCTTTACTGCAAGTAGCGTCAAACCAATGTTTGATTGTAACATTTACAAGCTTTGCTCGCATGCCAGCCAGCTTCGAAAGGTAGCTGGTTAGTTAGCTGGCAATGTTTAATTACTAACTCACCTCTACTTTAATGCGTATCTTTTCCCCGTAGCTGCAGCAACCCGTAGAAAACGACAGAACTATCTCTGCTTCAATCCACTTGCTCGGTTTCAAACTTTTAATGGACTTACATACCACTAAATTCGCGCATGCGTATTGACGTCACGTCCAATTGAGTATACGTCTAGACTCAGCCGGACGTGTATGGGGATCATCCTATAAGCAGGTTAAAAGCGAAGAAGATACGTAATGACTCAGCGTATGTGTATGTAAGTGCACCAGATCCAGGAGTGGTCTAGCTAAGTTTACCTTGGCTACAATAGTCTGCTATACGTGCAACAGTCAGCACAACCACCCGATTTGCGAGACTCGAACGGAAAATTTAGATACCTTCGTTAGAGGAGAGAACTGAAAATTAATATTTCCTAGATACCTTCGTTGGTACAAAAAAATGGAGTGAAAGTAGGATGGACTATCGTGTCATTCCTGACTAATACTAGAGTAGTGTTTCTTCCAAGGGTTATGGAAGTGATCTGCTCCTGCTGTATAGCATTTTGCACATGTCTTCAGAGAGCAGCTTCAGCTATGGACACTGTAGCAGTTCATAGGGTCTCTGTTTGAATTATCTTTGATGTTATCAGATTCAGGTATATATGCATACTGTAATATTTATGCAATTCATAGGGTTACTGTTTAATTATCTTTGATGCTCAATTAACACCTCTATCTTGTGATGTAAGAAGTGAAGAGCTATTGGATGCATGGGGGGAGGGAGGTGGGAAGGAGTAAGTAGGGGTGGTAAGTAGGGGTGGGTCCATGCTGATTTTTGTGTGGTCACACCCACTCTTCCAGAGGCAAGCTTAATATATATATATATATATATTTATATACAGAAAGACCATGGTCAAGATGTCCACCAAAGTTCCAGGGTTAGTTAGTTACTGCAGTAAAAATGTCTGCCTGAACTGATGAGTGCTGTGTCTGCCAGACCTGTTCCACAGGCATTGTGTCATGTGCACATTATTAGAGGTGTACGTGCATAATACAATGCCTTCCCAGTCCTCCATGCAAAGTGCCAGGTCTTGTCTAGCCAAGCACAGCAGTACGTCACTGCAATTATAGGAGATCTTGACTTCAGCACAGCTTCAAGTGAGTGCATAGTATATATATTTTTAACTTCCCCCCTCTATTTGCTTTTTCAGGGGACAGGGTGAGGGATGGACGAAGGAAATTCTTTCCTCGCACTTTTATCATCCTTGTTTGGGAAATGACAGGTGAAGGGGTGAGATAGTCTAGCAGCAGGAAGGCAAGCTAGTGTAGCTAGCTAGGTGTGCATTGTTTTGGTGTTGAGTGGGTACAACTTCAGTTGTCCGAAATTTCAGATTCCTAACTCACCAGGTTCCAGCTCTTTTAGGTAACCGACTTCCTTATAGACCATAAATCCTTTTCTAGATCAAGCATGTTGAGGAAGGAATGTCTAATGGACCTTTGTTCTGATAGTTGGCTGATGAACCAGAGTCTCCACAGTGTATCTCTGACTTCTACATGGTGGGTCTTCTTTCGAATAAGGGAATGAATCCACAGTAACCACTAACTTCTGCTTCTTCTTTCAAGGGGAATGAGTCTCCTGCAGACCTCTAACTTCTGCATGATGGGTCTTCTTTCAGGGGAATGAGTCTCCTGTAGACCTCTAACTTCTGCATGATGGGTCTTCTTTTATTTGTGATTGATCTTTTCCATGTTTGTGATGGTCTTCTTCCTCTTCTGTACTGCTTCTGTGTACAGTTCCTCTCTTATCAGCATGCAGTGTAGACAGTTCTCTCATCTCTACTAAGGAAATTCCTCCAGACAAGTAGCTAGAGCATCAAGTGTGACTTGAGAAATTTAAAGTTTCCAAAATAGAGTGACTGGGAATTTCCAAACCAAGTCTGGGGGCATGCTCTCCCAGGATCATATCCCTGTCTTATGTATGCACAAAGCAAGATAAAGTCATCATGTGGTCCATCATTGTGCTGGTAAAATTGTGAAATTTCCATTTTTCTCTTCTGGCCTTATGCTGCAGGAATCACCTGACATGTCTTTATGGAGTTAAACAGCCGACATCCCTTTCAAATCCAGTAAGCTAGTTAGTTATAGATAATTACCTACTTCAGATATCCACTGTTTGTGGTCATGCAGACTCTGCATAAACACAAACAGCTATATGTCAGGAAGAAAGCTCCTACTAGTGAGCTAAGGACACCCAGGTGGCAGGTGATCTAATCTCACCTGTGTGTGGTGTAAAACATGTTCTTGTTGTAGCTCTGTGCAGTTCACTGCCTCATACCAACCACAAGTGGCAATACTAAATTTCCCGGCCAACCAACTAGAGTTAAATAGGGTTTAGCTCTTAATTATCTAATCAACAGACACACACTCACATACACACACACACACACATACACACTCACACACAAAAAAGAAAATTACATAAATGCTATATTCATGTTATAGAGCTCCTGAGAGCATTTCAAGGGGGGGGGGGGGGGGACCCACCTCCAAAATCTGAATTTTTGTCACTGAATACGTAGCACAACATGTCTAGTTTTGTTTATTTGGCACAAAGTGCCTTAGCACAGGACCAATATGACACACCCTCCCAATTAAACAAGAAGTTGTCCGTATTTGGCACTGATAATGATCTTCAATGTAAAAAAACGAACATCGTATTTGACCCCCCCCCCTCCATCCCAATAAAAATCATGTAAATTTGGCACAAAAAACACCAAATGCCTTAGCACATCAACAATTTGACTCAATTATGTTGTGTGCAGAAGTGCATATTTGGCACTGACAATGGATCTTCAATGTCAAAAGCCGAACATCATATTTGATACCCCTCCCCCCCTCCCCATCCCAAATAGTGTAGATGTGCAAATTTCAAAAACAAAAAACACACACAAATGCCTTGGCACATTAACAATTTGAGTGGCACAAATAAACATTCAAACAACAAAGAAACGTGAACAGTCCAGCCGTGATGTGGGGGGTGAGCTATAGAGGAGTTTGGTTAGTGGATATGGCTGCAGAGCAGATGATGCTGCAATGTCACAGGCATCGTGTTTGCCTGTGTTCTCTGTGCAGGACTGTTGTGTGTTTCACATGATCCTTATCAGTGTTGGCAAATGAATCTTTGAATAATCATGTCTCATGGCTCACATGGAGCTAGACATCTCTCTGGAGGATGTTCCTGCAATTTTTATTATTATTAGTCCAAGACCTTTCACTTTTCATGACAAGGAAGCTGTACACACCGCACCCTAAATTTGCACTTTTATGAAGGCACGATGAGAAGGTCCCAAAGAAATTGTGTCTAGCAGGAAAGACGAGCTGTTATGAGGAAAAGCACGTTCTTCTGGTGCTCTTAATAAACACTCAATAATGGTGATACATGCCAAACTAAACATCTAGAATAACTTCTTTCCAGTGCCTCAGAGTTTTATACTCAATGGCTTAAGGACCTGAACAAATGGTTGCCAAATATTGGTAAGTTGTTTTATATAGGAACTGGACACAGCTCCTAATGAAGTTACTACATTCTAAGAAATCAGAGGTTGCCTGATTTCTGCAGGTTTGACACTGGTAGCTAACTGGAATGTCCAATGAAAAATAAAACCCAAGGATTGTGACAAAAGCTGTACCTACATTTATTGAAGTCTGTGTGTGTTTATTGTAAATATCTTCATGAGATATTTTGTTCTTTCTGACTGTGATTGGTGAATCACTGTCATTCTCGTGTTCAAAAGTCACAAATGAGTTCATTGGTGCAACTCTGATACTTGACAAGCATGCATTTGGACTGCACCTTGTAAACAGTTAAGGCAACCACAGCTGGGCACTGGCTTCTCATTGTATGATGTTTATGCAACGAGAAGTGGCTGGACAGTGAGTCTAATGCTGCCTTAAATAGTTCAGAACTAGTAAAAGAGTGGCTTGATTCAGGAGATTTCCCCAATTTTTTCCCTTGCCCCTTCCCTTTGGAGTGAAGCCAGGCAAGTATAGCTTACATATTTTGATGAGCACCAACACAAGCCACGTTCCTTGCCCCAATAACGAGTACCTTTGCACTTGCATAACTCAATTTACACATGTATGTGTTAAACTGGTACAAGTCATTTGCTTTTGCAGGTATGGAGACTATAGGCACTACATTAAGAGTATTGAAGTGGCTGAAAATTGTTGGGAGTCAGCATGTATGCTAACATTTGCTATTCAATTTGATTTCTTTTTAACTTGGTTATAGCCATGTATTTTTTAAGCTCTTTGGCACCGCGGGCACTAGAAGTATTTTTACAGTGCAAGCTTGGGATTTTGGGGAGACAATAATTAGGACCCTCCAACTGACTTGCTTACACTTAGACAGGAATAACCTGTATTTTAATCAATCTAATTCTCTTCTCTCACTGTGGCATATTAAGTTATCCATGCGTGTATAACATGTGCATCAGTGTGTATATGCGTGTATAATCAGGTGTGTGTATATGCGTAGAGTCGTAGACAAACAAGAGGGAGATTTCTAGTCTTTATGTCACGTGAAGATCACTTGTGGACTGAAGAGGCATTTAGCCCTCTCAACCCAGATTTTTAAAACTTGTACATGCAATTACACCTCTGCTTACTTCAGGCTTATACATCGTGCTGATCACACATTACGGTCCATCTCATTTGCTTTGTAGTCCATGACAAAGGGCACCTGATGGCAGCTAAGGTTATCTCACACATCATGCATGGGATGCACGAATGTGTATGTGCATGTTAATGATGTTTCGGCTGTTTACTAACCTTTGCTCTGCTAATATTAGTATGTGTATTTTCACTATTTGAAACCAAACAAAAGATTAGATTGCTAACGGTTGGTCTTTTATCAGCTAACTTAAAAAAAAAATTGTCAGTGAAGAGAAACCAATTTAAGCTGGAATTCATTTCATGTCGTCAGCTGAAACTTGTTATATACTACCTCCAGTGATATCGGTTGACTAAATTAAGCTCTTGCTGGAAAGAAGTGACAATCAACTTGCTCCTCTGTTCCCCAGCAATAAAAGTAAGCAAGTACCTACTCCCATTTATGACTACTTGCCTTCAATGCATAAACACAAGATGATAGACTTTTTGCCATCATCACAATTCCTCAGTTGACATAATAACATTAAAATCACAATTCTGATCTAAGTTGCACTTATTCATCTCTCTAATCAAAATCAGAGATTAAAGGAGCCATTGCTTGTTACCACACACTGTCCGTATAGTTAGATCTTGAAAAGCAGTTGCCAAGAATCAAGTGACCTCTGTCTACCCTTGCCAATTGAACCACTCTGGAACCACTCAAGTTCCTGCCTGTCTCCTTCCTAAGCTTGTAGCAAAATTAGTTACTAGCAGCTGCTGCTTGATCACCATGAGCTTCCATTTCTGCACCAACAGAAAGCTGCATTCCGCTCTCACCAGCATGCTCTGTGGTGGCCTGTCGTAGCAATAGACCAACTATAAACTTTGCATATATACTAATTGGGTCTAGAGTTTGGGACTCGAGTCAGTGGTTGGCTCTCCTACCCACAGAAACAAACAATAATGTATTAAATACATTATTCTTCAATCTATGTGCTCATTATCAAGTTCATGATGTGGAATTATTACCTTTAGTGCATCTCAAGGGCAATTCAGAATTTTTCCACTGTAGATTAGTTTTCATTAAATTGTGCCAATTTTGTCAACAATTTTCCCTCCAAATTTGATGAGTCCTAAATTAATACCCATCAATAATTCCAATCATTGTATTTTTGTTGGACTAATTGTGTACCTCGACATTGAAATTGTATACTTTGACCTTGAAATTCCCTCACCAACTCATATAAAAAGACTCCATCATTAGACAACTCAGAAGTTTATTTCTAGTTTCCGTTTTGGTTCTCTCCAGGTTATCTGCGCCTTCCATTATTGTGCCATGCTGCAAGTAAGTCATCTTGTCTGCCAATAGGTATTATATGAGCATATATAGCAAAGTTTTACCTCAAACTTCTAATACTGGTCATGTTCAAAGACATTACTTCACGCCTCCCATGCATGTGATTTAGTGGCAAACGTTTCAGTGTGTTTTAAAATGTATTGGCCAGTTAGGTAGATAATCAGTCAGTGCCATGTCAAAGAGTAGAATTTTTTTCTTCTGATGAAGGCTAGCATATCTAGCTGAAACTTTGAGTGAGCAAATTTAATTTGATTATCAAAGAAATATTGTATTATTTTTAAATTAACCAAAGTATGTGAAGAGTTCCATCAACTTAAAACTGCTGTGAGAAGTAGTGCATGTATTCCGTGGGATAGTTGCACTGCTGATGGCTTTTTATCAGGTTTGTAAAGTTGGATCACCAAAAAACAACTCCATTATTATTTCTATAAACAAGCAACACTTAAAAGCTATCGCAATATGTTACACATTATCTACGAACTAACAAGTTTCTAATTTCTGTTAACATGAAGAATGTGACAGCAGTTCTCCCCTTACTTCCTTGCATTGCATGTGGGAGGTGAGCCGACTGCTAAATGCCTGCTTTGGCCGATTATTGCACCTGCCATTGTAAACATTTTTAACTGCTTTGGAAAGATTGTCACGTGCAAGAAGATGGTCCTTGCTTAATGTGTAGTAGCTGCCATCTTTTCCAATTGCATTTGTCTACTAAGGAAGTGACCGGTCAATGGCTATACAGAGCATATGCTGATGACACAACTGCCATGGCTTTCATTCATCATATGAGGGAATAGTGGGACCAGATTGTCTTCATTGGTCCTGCATTTGGATATTTTTCCAATGCTTCCAGATCTTTTTGCATATCACCAAAGAGTCTCACCTACCAAATGATGTCACCATCTTTGTCAACACAGATATCAAAGTAACCTCGGAAGAAAGACCTCCTGCTCTTGGTATTCTTGACTATACCAAACAGTTTGTTACTGCCAAAATATCTCGAGTGGTTGGAAGACCTGAAGTTTTCTTGCAATGATTGCCAATCCCATTTTGTCTCGTGCTGCCTTCACCCATGCCCTGATCAGCAAGTGGGTCTATCTCTCTCGTGTCATTAGTCATCTACTAGAACTTCTAGAAGAAATCATCAGAATGTAACTTCCCCCTAATCTAACCAACCAACACCCCCCCTCCCCCCTGCCCCCCCCCCCACCACCAACAACAAGGATCATGACCTTTTTGCCCTACCCACATGATTGGGTGGTATTGCTCTGTCTGACCTTCAAAGTATTCTGATGATTCAGTGTACTTTGCCTTACTTAAGGTCACCAAGCTCTTGAAAATTGCTACTCTGATATTCTTCGAGTGTACTTATGAAAATTTGAGCCAGCTGACAGCCAAGAGAGAGGTGCATACCTTAAGGCATGAAGCATCTGAAGCTGAGTCTTTAGGAGTGAAACATGCTCTTCTTGACAATCTTTAGAGAGCTATGGGTCTCTACTGAGAAGGACACCTCCAGTGGCTGACATGATATACCCACAGAGGAGTTTGAGTTTGCCCTCCACAGAGGATCATTCCATGATGCTTTGGCTCTATGTTAATGGCTGGTAGCCTTCTCACCTACCCTCACACTGCATCTGTGGGACCAAATTCTCCATCAAGCACTCCCTTTCTTGCCCAAGAGGAGGCAATCAGAAATGAAATTGATTTTCAGTGTACACGCTCGACTACTTCGTCACGAACACTGAGTAGGGCTCCTCTTGCCTCAGATACTAACTTCAACTGGCTATATAGCACTTTCCAATCTGGATGCAGGCAGTTCAGGTGCTCAGATTTTGAGGTTCCCCACTTTGGCTGCAGGTATCTTTGTCATGGTTGTACCTTATGCAATATTTAAAAGAGAGCACACAGAGAGATGTGTCTTTTGAGCTATGCATCAGTTCATATGGTGAAGTGTGCAGAAGGTTTGTTAGTGTTTGTATTTAGATTATATGAACATGAGGAGACTTAAAACATGTTTTCAAAAAAAAACAAAAAAAACCCAGACTCTAATGCTTGCATTGCTCTATAAACCAGACTCTAATGCTTGTATTGCTCTATAAACCAGACTCTAGTGCTTGCATTGCTCTATAAACCAGACCCTAATGATTGCATTGCTCTATAAACAAGACTCTAATGCTCGCATTGCTTTATAAACCAGACTCTAGTGCTGCATTGCTCTATAAACCAGTCTCTAGGGGCTCTATAAACCAGACTCTAGTGCTTGCATTGCTCTATAAACCAGTCTCTAGTTCCTGCATTGCTCTATAAACCAATTTCTAGTGCTTGCATTGCTCTATATAGCAGTCACAGTTTTTATAGCCACTCACAATTTGATGCTGGACTGTTGCACACTTGGTGGGTTATTGTGGGGTGATTGACTTCACAATCCAACCTGCAGTTCCAATACAAAAACCTGTATGACAAAAGAAAAGCATATTGAATTGGCTACATATTAGTACATAAATCAGGACCATAGCATCAATGATATGATATTTTATAACCATACCACATTGAGATAGTTGACCCGTTCATACTTTTTACGGGTAAGCACATGGCAAATACATTCTGTAGATACACATACACACACATATGCCACTCGCATCAATGCAAACATTCCCACCATCCAACTCCCAAGTTCACTCCCAAAAATACGACTTTTTAAACGGCGGACAGCAAACCCCCTAAAATAACCAAAGCTTATACCTCAGCTAAAAACCTCAGCTGCTATTAGCTGAGAGTGTGAGTCTTAGCATTTCATAAAGAAGGCCAGAGATCTAGCCATTTAAGTTGACTATCAGGGGTCATTATGTCTACTGTGTCAACTGAGAATTTGTTGAGAAGATATGTTATGTGCTGCCTTTTGTGTATTGGACAATGTGGCATTGAAACAGCTATTGGGTGCCTAGACCCTTCTCATGGGTCCACTAGGTATCTAGAAGATACGAAATGTTTACAAACGTCTATATTGCATTGCCCTGCTAACAATCATGTAGACAGCAGTAGATGATCCTTTACCATTTAAATTCATGTACACCAATGATTGGTGGATGTGATGTTAAATGGTAAAGGGTCATCTAACTGGTTTAGTCTACATGATAGTCTTGTTTCTTCTTTTTTTAACAAGTCAATCCAAGTCAATCCAATGAATAAAACATTTTTGTTCTGGGGCTAGGGGGCATTAGGAATAAATCTCAAGCATTCCTGAAGACGTTGGGCCGAAGAAGTACAGCAAAGAACGGGACACCAAGATCCATGCATACCTCCTACATCACACAGTGGCTGTTCAGAGGAGGAATGCAGTGTCAGTATTGGGGTCAGTAGGAGGTCATGGAGGGATGGACGTGTTTAGTTGCTATTTTTTGTTTGTTTTCTTTTGTTGTTAAGCAGTTTATTAGTAAGTAGCTGGAACATTACTGCATCTAATAGACCATATGTCCATATATAATAATTATGTAAATGATATTTCTTGCTTTTGTTCTTAGAGAATTTACAATAGACCGCAAATATTTATTGGAACCTTTACCTAATAATGAACACCAAATATATTGGGGGACGATGCCATTTTTTTACAAACAGCTTGTGGTTCCAGCTCCATAGATTCTTCACAATCCTATGAACTTGATATATATATAATTATATAGCTCAAAAGATGGCCCTATCTGTGCTCTATTTTGATAATAAAAACTGTTGCATAGGTATAACCAGGCCCAAATTACGGGCAGTCAAAGTTGAGGACCTCAAAACATGCATGCCCAAATTCCAAACAGTTCTAAATCCCAATTCGAAAGTGCTATATAGACGGACATGAAATTCAGTATTCTATTTAACAGTGGCATCTATCATGCGTTTGAGATACGTTCTGAAGGAAATCATCAATCCACAGTCAGTTAAAGGGTTAAGGAGACCCTCCTCTTAGAAATACCAGGCTCGGTCACAGCTGACATTCATATGTTTCAGAACTCACCTAAAATGTACACGATTGTATCGGCTTGGCCAAGTTGGCCATATGCAAAGACATCAACATTCCAATGCACTTGATGCCAGGACCCAACAACCAATATATAGGAATCCAGAGCCATAACATACCAGTGGAAGGTGGCAGGGAGAGGCACATTAGAGCTGTTTATTTGGTTCCAGACAGACTACACAATATTGTCCACAAGCTCTGGAAATTACATGAACTAAGCATTTGGTAATAATAGACTCCCTGGTCAATGGGTTCTATTCTGGATATTACTTCTAAGGGAGAATGGTTGTAGGATATTGCAAACAGTATCTAACATAACAATTTTATAATTATGTCCCAGAGACATAGAATAGAGCTACTTGATTCTGTAACTCAAATGTTGTTCCCATCTGAGCACATCAGGTGTATAATATGAGTGTCCATGCAAATGGAGAGAACTGGAGAGCTGGTGTTGGGGAAGTTAAGATGTGTGTGCATGTGTGTGTTATGAAATAATACTGTCCACTGTTGCATATCTCACATCCAACTCTAGGGACCCCATCTCCACTGTAGTTTTGGACGAATAATCCCAGGTGAGCACTTCCAAATTGTCCTTTGATCATATGGTCTCATGGATATTGTACCAAAGTTCACCATTCATACCTTGTCCTAATCCAATAAGGGTTGCTTGCTAGAAAGATAGAGAAGTGGAATCATCTTCCTAATTTATTTTTTAACAAATGTGCCTCACTATCCATACTTTCAAAGATGTTCTAAGTTACAGTATTGGTGTGTATAGCACCATAAACCTTTCTCTCTGACCAAGCAAGCATCTTGCAACTACTTCCAATTTCTTGCTCACCTACAAATAAAACTAACATTATCTTACTATCAGAGTCCACTTTGCCTCTGGGTCTTCTTGGCTTTGGTGAGTCCAGTAGTAGTGCAACACTGCTCTGCTGCAGACAAATGTTGGATGTCTTCCTTGCTTGCTTAGCCAGTAGGAGTTAGGAGAACTCTGAAGGGTGAGGTATTGCTAGCTCTCTTACTTCCAGCCTCCATTAACAATAGAAACTATAACTCTGGTGTCTACACATAATGAGCTTTTCTAGTATTAGCCAGCCCCTCGGGATTCCAGTGCCCACATTTAGTTCTGCCCTAAAACTACTTCAGCATTGGTGGTGGTGCGATAAATATTCAAGCAGCAATAGGAATCACTTGACTGCTACCTCCATAAAATGTCCACAGGTATTGCTGTTTAAACTGCTACGAGTTCTCATACTTTCCCCGTAGAAAGTTTACATGATCTTGCCCCCCCCCCCCCCCCCCCCCCAGGATTAGCCAATGATATATGCACCCAAAGTCAATGTGGGAGGTTACTAGATTCTGACTATCCTAAGTGGTTGTGAGATGGTCATGGACACTTGATTTTTTTTGTTGTGTGTGTGTGTGTGTGTGTGTGTGTGTGTGTGTGTGTGTTTTCCGCTTTGTATCTCCATAAGCTTCAACTGCTAATAATGTGAGAAATCTTTTTGAAGAAGTTTTGACCCTGAACTTCAAATACATTCAATCAGAAATCTAGGGGGGTATGTGTGTCCCTACTTTTAGGGCTCCATTACTATATAGGTCATGGTTGACCATAATGCCCCAAAGAGTTTGAACCCATACTTCAATCACATTCTTTTGCACAACATTAGCAGATATTCATCGTTCATACTTATCAACACCAAGCCACACAAGCAAATGTCAATTGTCCGTGACTAACCTATGACCCACTTGTAGGATGTTTTGAATCTTGTGAGCTTGTAAATTTGTGCATTTAGGTCCCCAAATTTTATCCAAACATATTGTCAGTTAAATCTATACCCACAATTTTTATGAAGTACACATATAGGGGTATTTATGAACCATATGGAGGTAATGGAGCTATAAAGCAGGGATGTATTTTCTTAACTAGATGGATATAAGTGTGAATTTCAAATCAGAATTCTTTCACACATCATAAGTTGACTATCCTGTTCCTTATTATTATTATTATTATTATTTTGGTAAATATAACCATACCAATTATACATGCACCCAAAGTCGTGACCCAAATCTCACAGATTTGCAAGGTCACTAGATTCTGACTGTATAGTCATGAGATGGGATAGTCATGAGATGGGTGTGAACATTTGAAAATTGTGTGGCTTTTGTGTTGATATAAACTCATTATAATAATAATAATAATAATAATAATAATAATAATAATAATAATAATAATAATAATAATAATAATAATAATAATAATAATAATAATAATAACAACAACAATAATAATGAAAACTGGTTAACTATGTGGAAGTTATGGTGCTGTGAAAATTTTTCCTGGATTTCACTTTTGACGTTAAGTCCCCTTAAAGATGATCATATAATGCACCCTCTCCCTGCCGTACACTGGAACTGTAAAAAAA
Organism: Cladorhizidae sp. MBARI D1340-BT2; assembly: GCA_028752905.1. Taxonomy (NCBI): domain Eukaryota; kingdom Metazoa; phylum Porifera; class Demospongiae; order Poecilosclerida; family Cladorhizidae; species Cladorhizidae sp. MBARI D1340-BT2. The sequence continues at coordinate 34,388,867 of JAQNBH010000009.1, read as the reverse complement.
ACTGAAGGGTTCCAGTTATCCCTAGAATACAAGGCAGGAACAGGAATGCCACACATTTGAAGGATAATCTACAGATCTCAGCACAAGTAGGCAAGTAATAATTTCCATTGATGATTGGTCCTTGCCATGTTCCATTCCCCACTACAATGATGATGGGTCAATCACCATGTTCACAAGGAGGCATTCCACTGCAATGATGATGGGTCCATCACCATGTTCACAAGGAGGCATTCGCCACTACAATGATGATGGGTCCATCACCATGTTCACAAGGAGGCATTCCACTACAATGATGATAGGTCCATCACCATGTTCACAAAGAGGCATTCCCCACTACAATGATGATGGGTCCATCACCATGTTCACAAGGAGGCATTCCCCACTGCAATGATTATGCTAGTCATGTACCCATTGCCTAACATGTGTAGTGAGTCGAAAGACCGGTTATCATAGAGCAGATAACAGTAACAATAAATGACTCGATGGAGCCCTTTACTCATTATCAAATTACGTGCATCACTGCACAGCTCTACTGTCCTAGCTGGAGGAGGAAACAGCAGCACTAGCATAGGCAATGTCCAAGAGAACGACTTTCCTGTAGCAGAAATGCAAAGAAAATTAAAAACGACATTATAGGATGTAGACACTTCAACTGACCTTTCAAAACTGTTGGAAGGGCAGGATAACCAAGGTCCTAATAAGCACAGAGGGATTCTATTAGAAGGTGCAATGGTGAGATCAAGGGAATGATGAAAAAAAGAGTGCCGACTGGATAAGCTAGGTTCCACTGGATAGCAAAATAAGCCAATAAGTAAGGTCCCCTTAATATCTACCCGGCAGGTTGGGTGGGGAGGGAGGGGGGTGAGGGGCTGGTGGGGTCTGGTTTGTACATGGTTGTCTGTAAATATGCAATTAAGTTGGATCTATTTCACACTTCTTCGAAGTGGCTGGAAGGCCAGTCTGACACATACACCTCTTGCTTGTAAGAAAGTGGAGGGATATGCTGCCTGGAAAAGAGTGCAGACCATGGAATAAACCACTCTTTTTTTCAAACCTGTCCCATAAACATATTATCTGCACTGTGTGTTTATGTGTACATGGCCAGTGTTTAGCTACATATATATGTGCACTTCATGCTTGAATAAGTGCAAATTCAGCAATTTTAAAGCTGCGGCACATCTTGGTTCCACACTGCCCGAATACGTGAATTCCCACTGCAGTATTCCCCCCCTCCCTTACCCTTGCACTATTTGGGTAAAAACTTCCAGCCAAAGACTAGCATTAATTTTTTTTTCTTCATTCATTTTTTTTAAATCGACCATTGGCAATAAAAAATTATATGGTCTAGTAGGATGCTGATAATGACTGGAATGAGGGCCAGGCAAAGACCACTGGCTCTGCTTGCCAAATAAAATTTAAACAAGTGGTTATTGGCTCACACTCATGATGATGCTACCTATGTAAAATAATGAAGACTGTGTTCATAACCAGGTTTTGATGGTTGTAGTTTTTTAGTCAATTCTTGAGGCATTTTTTTTTGAGTGTTTCGAGGAAAAAATGTCTCAAATAGCTCATTCTTTTCAAAATAGGCAATTAGGTTCCTTTTTAACATTATGAAACTCTTTAAATGACAGAAAACTGCTTTTGGAGATAATTTCTCCCCTTTTAACAGAAAGAAGTTCTTTTTTTGCTCAATTTGGGAGTGGCAAGGCTGAGGCCTTCATCTATAAATACCAAAACACAATTGTTAAGTGTACTTGTATGTGTAGGTGCTAGGTGTAGAGACAAAGAAACAAAGGAAAATTAAGTTTGTAACTATTGGCAGAGTTGTCCAAAGTAGAGCAACTGGTTACAGTATGTTGTTTAGAGGAGGTGGAGCATTAATTCTGCAGTTCCCACATGCAATGCAAGGAAGGAAGGGAGAACTGCTGTCACATTCTCAGAAATTAGAAACTTAGATAATGTGTAACATATTGTGATAGCTTTAAGTTTGCTGGTTTATACAATGATGATTGTGATGAAATCCGTTATGCATTCTAAAACTTGCAGCATTAACATGCTGTGGATAATTCCTGACCCATAGACCTGCCTCTGTGTGGTTGCTTTGATGTGTTAACTAATCATGTGATGGGTTGGACCTTGTGAGAGAGTGTGTTTTGTTGCACTTGCTGAGATGTTGATATTTTCCTCTGCGTAGAGACACTTTGATTGAACTATAGTTAATTCTTCACAATGATAATGATTTGATTTTTTTGTTGGTGATCTAACTTTATAAAAAGCCAGCAGCACAGCCTATCCCTCGGAATACATGCACTACCTCTCACAGCAGTTTGAAGTCGGTGGAACTCTTCACTTACCTTGGTTAATAAAATTTAAAAAATACAATATTTCTTGATAATCGACTTAAATTTGCTCACTCAAAGTTTCAGCTAGACACGCTAGCCTTCATCAGCAAAAAAATTCTACTCTTTGACATGGCACTGACTGATTATCTACCTAAGTGGCCAATACACACTGAAACGTTTGCCACTAAATCACATGCATGGGAGGCGTGAAGTAATGTTTTTGAACATGACCAGTATTAGAAGTTTGAGGTAAAACTTAGAAATTGTTGCTATTTTATATAAACATGAAAATACCCATTGATACTTGCTTGCAATGACTAGATGACTGGAATTATTGGTGGGTACTAATTTAGGACTTATCAAACTTGGCTGTTTATCAGCTTAAATATGATTCTTTCACTCATATAATTTTTAAATCGGCTGATAAAAGAGGGACCTAGTATTAGCAATCCAATCTTTTGTTTGATTTTAAATAGGGAAAATATACATACTGTCAGCAGACACAAGGTTAGTAAACTTGAGGAGCCAAGACATCAATAACATGCATATACATGTTCGTTAGATTGTGCATATCAGGAGATGGTGGCAATCTCCTGAATCAGGCCACTGCTTTAATTCTTGTACTAGTTCTGAACTATTCAAGGTAGCACTAGAATCACTGTCCAGCCACTTCTCGTGCACAAACATCATACAATGAGGAGCCAGTGCCCAGCTGTGGTTTGCCTTAACTGTTTACAAGGTGCAGTCCAAATGCATGCTTGTCAAGTATCAGAGTTGCACCAATGAACTCATTTGTGTCTTTTGAACATGAGAATGACAGTGATTCACCAACCACAGTCTGAAAGAACAAAATATCTCATGAAGATATTTATAATAAACACACACAGACTTCAATAAATGTAGGTACAGCTTTTGTCCACCAATCCTTGGGATTTATTTTTCATTGGACATTCCAGTTAGCTACCAAGTGTCAAACCTGCAGAAATCAGGCAACCTCTGATTTCTTAGAATGTAGTAACTTCATTAGGAGCTGTGTCCAGTTCCTATATTACCTGAGAAAACAACTTACCAATACTGGCAACAGGTCCTTAAGCCATCGAGTATAAAACTCTGAGGCACTGGAAAGGAGTTATTCTAGATGTTTAGTTTGGCATGTATCATCATTATTGAGTGTTTATTAAGAGCACCAGAAGAACGTGCTTTTCCTCATAACAGCTTGTCTTTCCTGCTAGACACAATTTCTTTGGGACCTTCTCATCGTGCCTTCATAAAAGTGCAAATTTAGGGTGCGGTGTGTACAGCTTCCTTGTCATGAAAAGTAAAAGGTCTTGGACTAATAATTAAAAAAATTGCAGGAACATCCTCCAGGGAGATGTCTAGCTCCATGTGAGCCGTGAGACATGATTATTCAAAGATTGATTTGCCAACACTGATAAGGACCATGTGAAACACACAACAGTCCAGCACAGAGAACACAGGCAAACATGATGCCTGTGACTTTGCAGCAAGCACATCTGCTCTGCCGCCACCAAAATATCAACTAACCAACCTCCTCTATCCCACCCTCCCTATTCATACACATCAGGGCTGGACTGGATCCAGAACTTTTTCATCGTTGATGTCTTTATTATTCAAATGTTGAATTGTGAATGTGCTAACACATTTGCTGGGGGTTTTTTGCCGTTTTTTGTGTGCCAAATTTGCAAATCTACACATAATTTTCTATTGGGACAGGAGGGGCCGTCAGATATGATGTCCAGCATTTGGTTGCTTTTTCGATTCATTGTCAATGCACTTCTGTACACAATATAATTGAGGTGGGGTTGTCAAATTGTGTGTGCTTTGACTTTATATTTTCATTGAAGATCCATTGTCAATGCCCAAATGCACGTCTGTACATTATCTAATTGAGAGGGGAGAGGAAGGGGGGGGGGAGGGGGGGGGGTCAAATTGTGTGCTAGGGTATTTGGTTGATTTACATTAAAGATCTATTGTCTGTGCCAAATATGCACTTCTGCACACAACATAATTGAGGGGGAAGAGTCAAATTGTTAATGTGCTAAGGCATTTGGTGTTTTTTTGTGGCAAAATTACATGATTTTTATTGGGATGGAGGGGGGGGGGGGGGGGTGGAGGGGGGGGGGGCGTCAAATATGATGTTCATTTTTTTACATTTAAGATCATTATCAGTGCCAAATACAGACAACTTCTTGTTTAATTCGGAGGGTGTGTCATATTGGTCCTGTGCAAGGCAATTTTTGTGCCAAATAATCACAACTAGACATGATTGTGCTATATACGTATTGAATAATGACAGATTTCACAAGTGATTCCCACCAACTCCCATGTTCTCAGGAGCTCTAAAACAGCAGTTTTCTTAAAAATTTTTTTTGTGTGATTGTGTGGTGTGTGTGTGTTTGGGTGCTTTTTTGTTGACTTCATCATATTAACTGAGAGCTAAACCACATTGTATAATTTTAACTCTAGTTGGCTGGACGGGTAATTTAGTATTGCCACTTGTGGTTGCTATGGGGCAGAGAACAGCACAGAGCTACATTGAAAAACGAGAACATGTTTTTACACCACACACAGGTGAGATTAGATCACCTGCCACCTGGGTGTCCTTAGCTCAGCAGCAGGAGCTTTGATAACCTGCCTCCTGACATATAGCTTTTTATGCAGAGTCTGCACGACCACAAACAGTGGATATCTGAAGTAGGTAATTATCTAAACTAACTAGCTTACTGGATTCGAAAGGGATGTCAGCTGTTTAACTCCAATAAAGACATATCAGGTGATTCGTGCAGCATAAGGCCAGAAGAGAAAAATGGAAATTTCACAATTGTACCAGCACAATGATGGACCACATGATGACTTTATTTTGCCTTGTGCATACATAGACAGGGATAAGATCCTGGGAGAGCATGCCCCCAGACTTGGTTTGGAAATTCCCAGTCAAGTATACATATCATGCCCTAAATAAGTAGCAGAACATCTAGCCTAAATATTTGCAAGAGAGGGTACAGTCGTGCAAACATCTGTGCTCTGCACAATATTTACCACAACTAAATAGTGGTGTGTCTGTGTAGGTCATACTTGTATAGCTGCACCCCTGTCCCTACTTGTAGAGCTGCACCCCTGTCCCTACTCTCATCTTCTTCGCCATCTACTCCATTTTGGAAACTAAGTGGGCTAAATTTCTCGAGTTACACCTGACACTCTAGCTACTTGTCTGGAGAGATTTCCTTAGTAGAGATGAGAGAACTGCCTGCACTGCATGCTGATGAGAGAGGAACTGTACACAGAAGCAGTACAGAAGAGGAAGAAGACCATCACAAACATGGAAAAGATCAATCACAAATAAAAGAAGACCCATCATGCAGAAGTCAGAGGTCTGCAATGGAGACCTATTCCCCTTGAAAGACAATCATGCAGAGGTCTGCAGTGTAGACTCATTCCCCTTGAAAGAAGACCCATCATGCAGAAGTCAGAGGTCCACTGTGGAGACTCTTTGCAAGAAGACCTACCATGCAGAAGTCAGAGGTCCATTGTGGGACTCATTCCAAGAAGACCCATCATGCAGAAGTACTGTGGAGCTACATACCCCAATTTAAGGGAGGGGAAGAGTGCTAAAAATGTCAAAATTTGTTTTTGCCCAAAAGTGTTTATAATGTGTCTCAGGGTTGAGTTTCAAGTTTGAGAGCAAGTGAATACTTCTATCAGAAGTGCATTATTGTTCACTTCACTTTATGTTCGAAAGACCATTCTAACGGGACCGTCTTAACTCTACAGTCGGGCGGTCGGCAATCGCCAACCCCAAATACACTTTTTATAAAATGTGTACATTACCAGTAATTTGCGCAATACCCAAGGGGGGGGGGGGGACGGTACTGCAACAGTTACCAAGAATTGCTGGAAAGGATCACACTGGGGATAAAAAGGAGAAATATTTTAAACAACGCCACGTAATGCAGAAGAGCGAGAAGGACTAGAAGAAAGAAAAAGCCCCGCTATTGGCTGTTTTGGTGAGCTTGGTTCAGCAGCAGCGTCAGGCAAGTTTAAAGTTTATCTCCGTACTAAAAAGTTACTTGCTGTTTCCTTCCTTTGTTAGTGAGTCTCTTCGATCCTGAAGGTGAGGGTAGCGCCTTCTGTGAGTGTTGTGGGAGAACTGGGTAAGGGTAATAATTTAATAGACTTAGATAAGCTTAGACAGGTCATAGAAAGGAGTGATAAGTGTATTCAATGTGTAGCCAAGCTCCCTTACAACTGAGGAAATTTTTTCCCTACGGAAGGCATGGCGTGTAATTTTATTTACTTTTTGTTCAAATTGTGGTAATACTAAGGCATCTCAAAGCCTGTATCTGAGGAAGCCCATTCTTTGAACAGCCAGTCAGTACTGGGTGCTCGTATTGCTGGAATTAGTCTGGATGCATCACTGTAGTCATGGATATGTTGTCCCCACTTAGTTCCACCAGTTTTTTTGTTTTTTTGTTGAATATACTAAGTCAATAGGGAGTGACGCAAAGGCAGTAACAGAGTATTATGTTGTATGCCACTCATAGGTTACATGATTTTTTTTTGGGGGGGGGGGGGGGGTTAGGCATGAAGACATCATTGATGTTAGTGTTACTATTGATGGCACGTGGCATAGATGTGGCCACAAATCAAATTATGGTGTTGTGATGTCTTGGGATACTGGAGAAGCTTTAGATTATTATCTTATGTCTAAGTTCTGTCAAGCTTGCGCGTGATACCTGAAGATGAGTCAGGCAAGTTACAAAGAATGGTTTGAGGGTCACAAGGTAAGTTGTGAAGCCAATTTTGAAGGCTGTTCTGGTTCCATGAAAGTTGTAGGAACACAAAAACGTTTTGGGCATTCAGTGGATAAACGGAAGCTTTTAGGTACACACACATAATTAGTGATAGAAGTGATGGGATATAAATGGTTGTTGGATGTCAAGCCTTATGGCCCTAGTGTTGAAATAGAGAAGGTAGAATGTATAAATCATGTTAGTAAGCGCTTTTTAAAGCATTTTGAGACATGTATAGGCACTGTTGATGACGATGGCAAGCATGTAAACTTTGGGTAGTGCTAGAAGGATTAGTCATGTGTCTATAATTAAAATCCAAACTACTATGGGAAGACAATTACGAGGACAACCTAGACTGGATGATTCGCGATGTGGTAGCAATTTTTTTAATCAACTGCAGAACATCCCCAGCATGAGTATTGCATTTTGAGTTGAGCCTGTGCTAAAGGTTAGGATCTTTTGCAAAGTGTTTAGGCGGCTACACACAGAATCAAAATGAGAGTTTTAATTCTGTAGAGTGGATAAGACAGCATATGAGTGTGACAAGTATCAGGCTTGCCATCGATTTAGGCTTCAATGTTGGGGGGAAGGTTGGCTTTGGTAAGATTATGTCTAAAAGGTAGTGGAGCTAACATGTCCTTTGAGTGTTCTATTTTGTTTATGTGTGTTTTGATTTGTATTATCAAACTTGCAGGGATTACTGGAGGACGAGTAAAGACGTGTGTGGAGGATGACGATGGATGCACCTGAGCATGGAAGCTCCTGCAAATTATGATGTGTTTATTTTTTCTAATTCAATATTAGCAAAGCAACATAACAAAAAACAAAAAAAAGTCTGATGCATCTTTAAAATATATATATAATTAAAATATATATATATTTGTTAGGTTGGTCACTTGGACACTTTGATGTTGCTGAAAAAAGTGATATATAGTCAATTTGTATGCACACATAATTCTGTAATGAAGGGATGTATATGCGCTCCTTTCTTCTCTTACTAATACTGGTATTTCAGGTTCTCTATTGCACGGGCTACCTACTGGATCGCACTCAAACTGTTGTCTTGAATGGTTACACCTCTTCCTCATGCTCAGTTTTGTCCGGCGTTCCCCAGGGGTCTATCCTCGGCCCTCTGCTTTTCTCAATATACATGAATCCCATATTCAAGTCCGTCTTCATAGTGGCTCAACTCTTGTAGCTTATGCAGATTGTCGGGGGCCGCCCAAGCCTGGCCATAACCTGTAGCTAGAGGTAGCTTATATCTGTTAGTTCTAATTAGCTAACCATGGTTAATTACTGTTGGTTCACACCTGGATTTATACAGGCTTATGTGTCTCTACCTGTCATCTGTATGTTTGACTTTGGACTGTGCATTGTAAGGTGTTAGCCGTTTGACTTTGGACTGTGCATTGTAAGGTGTTAGCCATATGTCACTTACTGTGTGAGGCTGGGAGTGGTTATAAAAAACCCTGCCAGCCAAACTGTTTTAGTCTACTGTTGTTGCTTTGAGTAATAAAACTTAGTCTAACTTTATACCCTAAATTTCTCTGGGTAGACTAGGCGACTTACTCCTAGCTGTTAGGCTCTGGTGGCAGCAATACCTACCATATTGGGACTAGGCAGAAGTTGAACCCCAACACATGGTGGCAGCGGTGCTCAAGAAGTTCGATCAGCCATCATCATATCAACCGCTATTTCACAGCCATGAACCAGCCAAGACCCTACAACACTAGATCTGGACAGCAAGAGGAGCCAAGCGCAGGGGAGATGGCTGCTGCTTCCCAACATTCAGCCCGACTAGGAGGGGAAGACTTGCCGATGGACATGCGCCCATGCCTAGATGACGACCTCTTCTCTGAATCTGTGGAGGGAAACCCACCTTCTACAACGCAAACTACTTCCCAGGATCCTATGGCAAATTTGGCGCAAGCTATGACTGCCTTGATAGCCTCTTCAAATGATGACAAAAGATTTTGGAGAGAGAGACAAATCAGGATGGAGAGGTTTGAGGAACTCAGCACTCGAAGAGGCAACACTGCAATTGAGGAACAAGCTAGAGCTGGGGAATGTAAGGAAGCATTGTTCAAGGCGGAACAGCTTGCCAGGAAGAGGTCTGACATACTTCACAATTTGCAGAAGTTGGATGACTCAACAGACCCCGAAGCATACCTAGAGACATTCGAGGCGGCCATGACAGATGGATCTTTCGACCAAAAGGACTGGCTGTCTGCCCTGAGGAAGTTGCTGACGGGTAAGGCATTGTCCTTCTTCCGGGAGCTGGCAGTGACTGATGAGACCCCCTAACTGTCCTTCAAAACCTCGTTTCTGGAACGGATGGGTTGCACCATCAAGCAGGCGAGGAAGACGCTATGGAGTAACCATCCGGGCAACAATACTAGCCCACGGGAACACCTTCAGCCTATCCTCAGAGCCATCACCAGGTTAGGAGAGAACTTGAAAACCAAAGCAGATTTCACAGCTGAACTGTTTCAGGGATGTCTATCTGCTTATTACTCTCCCGACGCAATCTACAACCTGCGGCATAGTGACCCAAAGGACTCCTTCCAGATGGTTGAGGAACTACAAGCTATGAAGCCGACATGGGAGCGTGGCAGGATGTACAAGCTGAGACCAGACGCCCATACTCTCTAAAGCCAACCTAGACGTCACAGAGATGGATGGACTGCCCCCAAAGATGCCAACCGGACACCCTTCAGGGAAGGTGAGCCTCCTAAAAGTAAGGGCGGGGCCGGGTCAGCTGGGGGTAGGCGGGGAGAGGGCCGAAGGGAAACCCTGCAGGGTACCAGTTCTCAGGCTGGGCAGGCTAGAGGAGGTGCATGCTATAATTGTGGGAAGTTTGGACACTTTAAGAGAGATTGTCCTGAGGCTAACACAACTCTGCATATGATTCAATCTGAATCTGATGAGGATCCTGCTGGAAGACTTATCAAGCGAGTGGGTACCATAGCTGGTAGGACAGGTCGCATGCTGGTGGATACAGGTGCTAGTCGAACCACTGTTCCTGCTAGATTCATAGACCCAGATCAATACACGGGTAATGAGAGAGCAAGGCTAGCCCACTTTGGCACTGTTGATATGCCCACAGCCACAGTAAACATCAAAGTGGACGGGTTTGCGAAGTCCATGGAGGTTTTTGTGGCTAGGGAAGATGCTCCACTTATATTACTGGGTATGGTCACCCAGCAGTAAAGGCTTGGGTTAACCAACGTCCCGTACTTGATCAGGGTGATGTACTTGATCAGGGTGATGTACTTGATCAGGGTGATGTACTTGATCAGGGTGATGTACTTGATCAGGGTGATGTACTTGATCAGGGTGATGTACTTGATCAGGGTGATATCCCTGTTCCCATCCATGCCATTACTAGGGCTGGAAGCCAGGCATTAGATAGGGAGTCGGAGGAGAACAGACTAGCCGATGCAAGGGATGGGACCAAGCCCAAGGAGATGGAGTTAGCCACTCCTAAGCTCAAGACTAAGAGGCGAGGTAGGCCCAGGGAAGTAGGAAGGCTCTAAGTACACCTGTCCCCCCAACTGATGTCCAAGTCCCTATCCCTAGTGTTGGGCTGCTAAGCAGTAGCATAGCTGAGCCTCTGGATGAAGGGAAGGGATGCTCCATTACCATTCCTCAAGAGGAGGGAAGGGCTATTGATGCTGATGTCAATTCTGAAGTTGATATGGAGGCTGATAGATTGTTGGATGAGGTTGAGGTGGATGAGGTTGAGGTGGAAGAAGTCTCTTCGGTGGTAGAGGCAGATAGTCTTCATGGATTAGAGAGAGGTGGTATAACTGAGATTGCCTTGCCCCTCCCCACACTCGGGAAAGGGACAGAGGATGTTAAGGAGTTTATCAAGCAGCAGTCAGAAGATGGGAGTCTGACCGAGTTGAGGAGGAAGGGAAAGAGGAGTATAGATGGCTATATGTTGGATGAGGGAGTGTTGGTACACACAAAGCTAGCAGACCCAGGGAGGGAGTGGACAAGAGTTGTCGTTCCTATCTGTAGGCGTAGGGAAGTTCTTGATGTAGGCCACCGGGGCGGGGCCTAGCTGGGGGACATTTTCCCCACAATAAGATGGTCAGTTCCTTATCCCAGCATTTCACTTGGCCAGGGTTACGGAAGGATGCCAGGGCATACTGCAGCACATGCCCTGAGTGTCAAAGGTCGAGCAGGCAGCTGCAGCCCAGGGCACCATTAGTGACCACCCCAATCATAGGCGTCCCATACCAACGGTTAGCCTGTCTGGTGGGTCCCTTACCTAGGACTAAGAGTGGGTACCGTTATATCCTGACAGTTATGTGCCTTGGTACTAGGTACCCTTATGCCATTCCCCTCAAGAAGGTTGATGCCATCACAGTAGCTGAAGGTTAATGGAGGTACTAGCCCACACTGGAATTCCTCAGGAGCTATTATCGGACCAGGGCTCTGTGTTCATAGGGACGGGTGAACAAAGAACTCTGTAGACTTCTCAACATAGACAAGTTACGTACCACTGCCTACCACCCACAAACCAATGGGATACTCGAGAGGTGGCATAGCTGCCTCAAGAGTATGGTAGGAGAGGATCAGGAAGATTGGGCTAGACTGTTAAAGTTCTGTCTATTAGCTTACAGAGCGACACCCCATGCAGCTACAGGATTTTCCCCGTATGAGCTTGTACATGGTAGGAATTTAAGGGGACCTTTGGAAGCCATGAAAGAAGGATGGGTGAGAGGGGAGGTTAGTTTCTCTAACACAGTTGACTGGGTCAATGACTTAAGAAGGATCTCACTATCCTGCAGGAGGCTGCCCGGGAAAATGAGGAAGAGTTTAAAGCTAAGACCAAAGCTGCCTATGACGAGAGAGCCCAGGAGAGGCACTTGGAGCCTGGAGACATGGTATTATGCCATGCACCGGGTCTTACTGGGAAGCTGTACAGTATTTGGGTGGGCCCCTATGAGGTGATTGCCAAGCTATCTGACACAAACTATAAGTTAGCTGTACCTGATAAGAGGTCCCACACCGAGGTAGTCCATATAAATAGGCTTAAGGAATGGAAGACCCCTACGGCCAGCCTCTTTCGGGTAGTGGTTGCTGATGAGAGTGGCGACTCCCCTGACCCAATTGGTAAGGTAAGAATGGGTACACCTGTTCTAACGTCTGATCAGAAGATTGAGCTACAAAAGCTCTTGGAAGAATTTTCAGATGTGGTCACCACTGAGCTAGGGAAGGTTAGTGGGACTGAACATGTGATAGACACGGGTCAAGTCCAGCCCATCCGTACTGCTCCCTACAGAATTGCGCCAGGTTGGAGAGCCGAGCTGAAGGCTGAGATCCAGTCTCTGGTCAGGCAAGGTATCTTAGTGCCTACCAGAAGCCCTTGGTCCTCACCTATGGTGCCAGTTAGGAAGCTCACAGGGTTAATCAGGCTATGCATAGACTATAGGAAGCTTAACCATGCGACCAAGGCCGATCTCCCTACCAGATGCCTGTAGTGCAAGACCTCTTGGATGATGTCGCAGAGGCTACCTGGTTGTCGAAACTCGACATGAACAAAGGCTTCTACCAGGTGCTCCTGCAGACTGGAAGCCAGGAGAAGACTGCTTTCTGTTCACCATGGGGTAAATTTGCATTCACACGCATGCCCTTTGGGTTAACAAATGCACCAGCCACTTTCCAACGGTGCATGGATCAGGCCTTAGATCAGCAAGCTTAGTTTAGCTCGACTTACATTGATGACGTTTTAGTCTATTCAAGCTCATGGGAGGAGCACATAGAGCACCTCAGAGGTGTCTTGGAGGCACTTAGGGAGGCAGGGCTAACTGCTAAACCCGACAAATGTGTCTGGGGGGCTCAGTCTCTTGAATACCTAGGACATGAGGTAGGGAATGGACTGGTGAGCGTACCTGAGGCAAGGGTGAAGGCCCTTAGAGATTTTGCTAGGCCTGTAGACAAGAAAGCGTTAAGGGCATTCTTGGGCACTGCAGGGTATTACCGGAGGTTTATTCCCGGGTTCGCCCAGATGGCAGGGCCTTTGTATGATGCCCTGAAGAAGGGGGCTCCCAACCTTGTAGGGTGGACTGGGAAGCATATTTGGGCATTTAATCATCTTATATGTGTTCTTTGTGATGCACACACCCTCACATTGCCGAGGGATGCTGACACCCTGGCCCTCCACACGGACACTTCGCTGGGAGGGATCGGAGCCGTGCTATCAGTTGTCAGGGACGAAGAGGATCTACCGGTAGCATACTTTTCAAAGAGACTGACACCGGCCGAGCGGAATTACAGCGTGACTGAACTGGAATGTCTGGCAGTTGTCAAGGCAATTGACCACTTTGCCATCCACCTGCTGGGACGAGAGTTTACCGTGGTGACTGACCACACTGCACTGGCAGCCCTGAAGCATTCTCATAGACTCAATGGTCGATTGATGCGATGGGCACTGGCACTCCAAGCGTACAAGTATAAGGTGGTCTACCGTCCGGGCGTTCTCCATCAAAATGCTGACGAGTTATCTCGACAATCATGGCCAGAGGTGAACGACTTGCTGGGGAAGGATGCTCGACAGGAAGAGGCACAGTGCCTGCAGCTGGGAGCAAGCCCTGCTGACTTACATGCCCAGATGTGGGTGGAACAACGACCTCCAGTCGGTTCCACCTTTAGTGAGGGGAGATGTCAGGGGCCGCCTGACATGGCCCTGGCCATAACCTGTAGCTAGAGGTAGCTTATATCTGTTAGTTCTAATTAGCTAACCATGGTTAATTACTGTTAATTGATGTGGTTCACACCTGGATTTATATGTCTCTACCTGTCATCTGTATGTTTGACTTTGGACTGTGCATTGTAAGGTGTTAGCCATATGTCACTTACTGTGTGAGGCTGGGAGTGGTTATAAAAAAACCTGCCAGCCAAACTGTTTTAGTCTACTGTTGTTGCTTTGAGTAATAAAACTTAGTCTAACTTTATACCCTAAATTTCTCTGGGTAGACTAGGCGACTTACTCCTAGCTGTTAGGCTCTGGTGGCAGCAATACCTACCATATTGGGACTAGGCAGAAGTTGAACCCCAACACAGATGACATTGCCCTGTACAGGCCTATCCGCTCTGCTGCTGATGTCGCTATCCTACAGCTAGATGTGGACTTGATCTGTAACTGGATTTACTGATGTTGGCCTTTCGATCAACTGCAAAAAAACGAAATTACTTGTCATTTCTAGGAAAAGAAAATGTCCTGTAGTCCACATCACAGCTCTTTCGGTCTCTCTCCCAGTGATGGATTCTGTTGTTTTCTTGGGCGTCTCCATCTCCTCCAACTTAAAATAGAATGCTCATGTGGCCAACACCTGTGCTAAGGCCAGGCGGAAGTTGGGATTCTTCTATCGTTTCTTTCGCCTGGCTGACACTAAGACCTTGTCTCGCCTCTACAAGGCAATTATCCTCCCTCAACTTGACTATTGCAGCGCCGTGTGGGACCCGTCTGCTGTCTCCCTAGTCAACTCACTTGAGTCAGTCCAGAAGTTTTCTGCAAGACTATCCTCTAGGCACTGGTCCGACTCCTATAGCAGTCTCCTGTCTACTCTTGGCTGGGACTCATTAAGAGCCAGATGAGCAAAGCAGAAGTCCTCGCATTCTAACGGGTACATCTATTATTCCTCCCTCCTACTTCACTGCCCACCCTCATCCAAACTCCCGGACCTGGCACTCCTATCATCTAATTAACCCCTTTGCAAGATCTTCTGCCTATCAGTCCTCTTTTTTTGTTAACTGTGTAGGAATATGGAATAGTTTACCTGACTTTATTGTGTCTGCCCCTAATATTAATATTAATTCCTTTAAGCATAACCTTAAATCATGGTCACCTTATAAATTCTAATCCCTTTCTATCCCACCTATCATATTATATATTCATGTTTATTATATTTATCTTAACTAACCGACTATTTCACTTATTCTTTTCTTATGTGTGCATCCCACTACTCATGTAATGTGGCCTTAATACTAGCATTTGGCCATTCCTATGCATTGATTATAAACAAACTTTCTCCATCCTCACCCCCTCCACTGAAAAGGTAATGTAAATGGGGGGGAAAATGTCCTCATTTAGTATGAAGTCTGATAATACTGTAGTGGCCATTACACCTCTTGCTTGTAAGAAAGTGGAGGGATATGCTGCCTAGAAAAGAGTGCAGACCATGGAATAAACCAGCTTTTTACCACACTTGACACATAAATATAATATTTGCACTGCATGTTTATGGTGTATGTGTACATGACCATGTGTTTAGCCACACATACATGCACTGCATGTTTATGGTGTATGTGTACATGACCATGTGTTTAGCTACACATACATGTACTTCACGATTGGATAAATTGCAAATTCAGGGTTATGGGCACCTCTGGGTCCCACACTGCCCGGATAAGTGAGGTTCCAATTGAAGGTAAAAGGAAGGGGGAAAGGAGGGGAAAAGATTAGAGGTGGTGTAAGAGACCTGAATTGGGTATAGAACTCCCTGTGTGTAGGCTACCTGTCGACCAAGTTTGGAAAGCATGGTGTGAATATGAAAGCTTTTTTTAACCCCCCCCCCCCCACCAACAAAAAGCCGATCTAATTTGGCTGCAACTTTTGTATGAAATATTATATACCAAATTAGAGCACACACATACGTAGGGCTTTTGAGCTATATTTAATAAATCTACACTTTGAAGTAGTCTAAAATTGGAACTTTTTTTGGCAAAAAAATATGGGGGGAGGAAGGAAAAAAAGAAAAATTTGTTGTAAAAAGGACAAAATTTTGATCCTCTCTTGATTCGGCAAGGTTTATGAAATGACTTTATTTAAGCATAAATGGTTTGATATACTGACTCAGTTGTTAATAATAACAGAAGTACCACTTTATCCTACAACCATCATGATATTACTTGGTGACATTACAAGATTTTCTTAGCAATAGTGAGCAGCATGGATTGCTGCTCACTATTGTATATATGGTAACCCATGTCTCTGATCTGAGCAACCACCTCCTGTTATTCGACAGCATTTCTAGTAGTCTTAATGTAGTCTATGCTAGCACTCGAAATGAAGCACGCAGATGTACCAGTGAGGTAGACAAGAACAGTGCCATAATATGGTCCACAACACCATGCTTCCTTATTTTTAAGGTCAGGGGAGAAATCTGATCTGTGTTAACCCTCACATTGATGACTTACTATGGACAAAACATCTTGATTGATTTGATCTTCTGGTTATATACCAATCTAGAGGTGCACATGGTTCTATTGGTATTTAGATAGCACTTGTTTGACAATATTTAAATTGTTGCTAGGCAATAAACTACAACCATCAGATAGATCAGCAAGTTTCTCATGAAAATAATTGGCCAAAGGCAATCTCCTTCCCAGGCTGATGTCCACACACCACAACCTCATTGGAAGGTGAGGATGATACGGACGACCTGTTTGTCCTCAGTTTCTTCACCAAATATCTTGTGCTCATCTCTGGCTGCTATGCCTCTGATTTATTTTAATCCTCTGAACTCCGTTAATTGAGAGCATTGCTAAATACTTTCACTCCTGTCTATCCCTCTCCCCTTTCTCCCTCCATGTGTGTGTGTGTGTGTGTGTGTGTATGTGTGTGTGTGTATGTGTATGTAATGTGTGTTAATAAAAGAAGGCTGTACAGATCTTTACAAAATATGGTAGGCAGATTGTTGACA
>JAQNBH010000009.1:34229495-34366995 GCA_028752905.1 Cladorhizidae sp. MBARI D1340-BT2 | reverse complement strand
ACTCGTAGCAGTTTGAACAGCAATACCTGTGGACATTTTATGGAGGTAGCAGTCAAGTAATTCCTATTGCTGCTTGAACATTTATTGCACCACCACCAATGCTGAAGTAGTTTTTGGGCAGAACTAAATGTGGGCACTGGAATCCCACCAAGTTGGAGGGGCTGGCTAATACTAGAAAAGGTCATTTGTGTGTAGACACCAGAGTTATAGTTTCTAGATGCTGGAAGTAAGAGAACTAGCAATACCTCACTCTTCAGGGTTCTCCTAACTACTGGCAAGGGAGACATCCAACATTTGTCTGCAGCAGAGCAGTGTTGCACTACTACTGGACTCACCAAAGCCAAGAAGATCCAGAGGCAAAGTAGAATCTGACAGTAAGATAAATTTATCAGAAATTGCTTTTATTTGTAAGTGAGCAAGAAATTGGAAGTAGTTGCAAGATGCCTGCTTGGTCAGAGAGAAATTCAATTACTGAAAGGCTTACGGTGATATACACTGTAACTTAGAACATCTTTGAAAGTATGGATGGTTAGGCACATTAATGCTTAAAAAAAAATTAGAGTCAGAATGGAAGATGATTCCACTTCTCTATCTTTCTAGCAAGCAACCCTTATTGGATTAGGACAAGGTATGAATAGTGAACTTTGGTACAATATCCATGAATGATTAAAAGACAATTTGGGAGTGCTCACCTGGGATTATTCATCCAAAACTACAGTGTAGATGGGGTCCCTAGAGATGTGAGATATGCAACAGTATATACCAGTCATGGACAGTTATTAAGTTAACACACACATATATACACACCAATCTTAACTTCACCAGCTCTCCAGTTCTCTCCATTTGCATGGACACTCATATTAACAATATTATACATCTGATGCTCGGACAGGAACAATATTTGAGTTACAGAATCAAGTAGCTCTATTCTATGTCTCTGGGACAAAATTATTAATTATCCTTAATTATTGTATGTTAACACTGTTGCAATATCCTACAACCATTCTCCCTTAGAAGTAATATCCAGAATAGAACCCGTTGACCAGGGAGTCTATTATTACCAAATACTTAGTTCATGCAAATTTGACTAATTTCCAGAGTTTGTGGATAATGTTGTGTAGTCTGTCTTGAACCAAATAAACAGCTCTGATGTGCCACTCCCTGCCACCTTCCACTGGTATGTTATGGCTCTGGATTCCTATTGGTTGTTGTGTCCTGGCATCAAGTGCATTGGAATGTTGATGTCTTTGCAGGTGGCTAACTTGGCCAAGCTGATACATTGAAATGGCATCGTGTACATTTTAGGTGAGTTCTGAAACATATGGATGATCAGTTATGACCGAGACTGGTATTTCTAAGAGGAGGGTCTCCTTAGCTCTGAAACTGACTGTGGATTAATAGTTTCCTTCAGAAATATCTCAAATGCATGATAGATGCCACTGTTAAATTAGAATGCTGAATTTCATGTCCACATTCTACTTATTTTTCATCAGCTTAAAAAGGGAAATCTACTTTATATTTACAACTAGATCTCCTTGAGGAACCACTTTCAACTCCATAGATGTATCAGCCGAGTCCTATACAAAATAACAGGATAAGGCAAACAACCAGGGAAGTAAGAGCTTGTGCTCAATTCTGACTGTGGCATCTTCGGTGGTCCAAAGAAGAACACTGCCTCCACTAGGGTCAATGAGGATGGGGAGGAGGTGTTACTCCCTGTCAGACCGATTTTTTATTGTTTTTGTCTTGTTTCCATTATCATTAATTAGCATGATACCATAAGGTACGTACCAGGTGCCCACTATGCTATTTTCAGCGATTTAGAAGCACCCAGTAAATGGTTTTTGTCGAAATCGCATGTGAAGCTAATGAAATGAGATTCCATTTGCAGCCTTTGATGGAGTTTGAAGTAGAGAAGTTAGAAACTTGCAAGGACTTTAGAATCAAGAGCAAAAAATTAAAGGCATAAGCAGAAGGTGGGCATGATATTCACAAGCAAATCCTCGCCTAGAGCTACAAATTTTCATTGCAATGATCACACAAATTATTATGAATGTGGTAAAGAATAACAGTGGAGCTATCCTGAGCAAATTCTTGTAGTAATAATAAAAGATATGAAATTAGAACAAGATGTAATTAATAATAAATATAGGCCAAAGACATTTATGGGACCCATTACTAATTGTGAATATTATACTGCTCCTAAGACACCGCATTCCCCTTTGAGCAGCACTGTGAAATGCTGTAGGGGGTATGCATGGATCTTCGCCTCCCCTGTGTTTTGCTGTACTCTTTGGCCCTCTTTCAGGAATACTCGAGACTTCATTCCTATATAGCCCTACAATGTAAATGAAAAAACAAACAAAAAAAAACAGCAGCTGTATTGGGAAAATTAAAAAAGGAGGAAACAAGTCTGTACCATGTCATGCTTTACCATTGAACATCACATATACCAATCACTATTTTGATTAAAAGCAGTACAATATTGGTCATGAATTTAAATGGTAAAGGGTCATTTAAATGGTAAAGGGTCATCTAACTGGCTGCAGGATTTAATTAAAACGGATCTTTAAAGTACCATGTGTTTGGGATACCCAAGAAGAAGGGTCTAGGCTTGTCCACCTAGGTGTGTGTATGTTGTGTGTGTGTGTGTGTGCATGCAAGCATGCGTGCATACGTACGTGCATGCGTGCGTGCATATTGTCCAATACCCCAAAGGCAGCACATACATATCTGAATTCTCAGTTGACACAATAGATGCAACAGCTTCCTTGATAATCAATCACTCAGTGTTTCGGCTAGATCTCTAGCCTTCACCATGATATGCTAAGACTTTTCAGCATTTCATTATTCCTGATGAAGGATAAAGCATCTAGATGAACTAAGTTCTCATACAGCAACTTTCTCGATCATTTTACTCACTCTCTATGTAAGATTATCAAGAAAGTCATTGTAAATTTAAGTTGATTATTGAAGAAGCGTGTTAGACATACATATCTTGTTGGTATTGTTCACTGTACCCATGCAGGTCACTGCAGTTGGTTGCAGAGGGGAACTCCACCAACCAAGCATCAGGTGCTTTGGTAGAAAATCATCTAGGACCTAGTGATAGTTTCCCACAAGTGAGAACTCCACCAACCAAACAGCAGGTGCTTTGGTAGAAAATCATCTAGGACTTAGTGCACGGGTGAGAACTCCACCAACCAAGCATCAGAACTGAGCACATGTATTCATTCTTCTGATGGTTATACAGCATCCTACTGAGCACTATCAGTCAAGTGGAGGAAATGAAACAGCCAATGGTCTTGACTCAATTAACATGAGCTAGCTTGATTGCATCATTGACAACTGGAATCTATTACCCATGCCTTTTTAATGACAGTAAAAAAACAGAGTAGCTATGGACGTGCATGGAAACATTTGGAGTCTACACACACTCAAGTTTTCATGAATGGATTAATTATGTGCAAGTTGTATATGCAATTGGAAGCAAACAGAAATAATGATCATGAAGATGAATTTCAAACACTTTTTCCCTACCTTTGTGCTGCTGGTTTACCACCTAAGTGAAAGATTAAAGACACATTTGGAGTATTTTAGCAGCTAATAGCAGCTGAGGTTTTAGCTGAGATATAAGCTTTGGATGTTCCAGGGGGTTTGCCATCCACCATTCAATTTTTTTTGGAGAACGAACTTGGGAGTTGGATGGTGGTAATCTTTGCATTGATGCGTGTGGAATATGTGTGTACGTGTATCTATAGAATGTATTCGCCATGTGCTTATCTGTAGAAAGTATGAACCGGATCACTTAGGGTCTTATCTCAATGTGGTATGGTTATATCATATCATCCATGCTATGGTCCTAATTTATACTGCCAATTCAATATAATATTTAATCTTTTGACATTCAGGTTTTTGTTTTGGAACTGCAAGTTGGAATGTGAAGTTAATAACCCACAATAACTTATAAAAGTGTGCTACAATCCAGCATCTTGAGTGGCTATAACACTGTGACTGCTAGAGCAATGCAAGCAAGAGAGAATGGTATTTTTGACTGGGCAAGAAGTGAGTGCTTGATGGAGAATTTGGCCTGCAGGTGCAGTGTGAGGGTAGGTGAGAAGGCTACCAGCCATTAACATAGAGCTAAAGCATCATGGAGGGCAAACTCAAACTCCTCTTCAGCCACTGGAGGTATCCTTCTAAGTAGTTAGCCATAGCTCTCTAAACATTGTCAGGAATAACATGTTTCACTCTTAAGTCTTAAAGCCTCTGCTGCAGATGCTTGGTGCCTTAAAAGGTATGCACATCTGTCTTGGCTGTCAGCTGGTCACTAAAATTTTCATAACTATAAGCAGAGTAGCAATTTTCAAGAGCTTGGTGGCAAAGTACACTGAATCATCAGAAAATTTGCAGGTCAGACAGAGCCAATCATGTGGGTAGGGCCAAATGGTTGTTGTTGTTGGTGGTGGTGGGGGGGGGGAGGTCACCTTCAACAATGGACTCAGGTTGTGCTGCAGGGAGGCGCATGTGTCCTTAAGGAGGTTATCAACATGTTTCTGACAATATGTTGCAGTGGTATGGATGATGTTGTCTAAATGAAGAGCTCTGCTATCGCCCTGTAGAGGCAGCTTTGACTTTCATAGGGTTGGAAAAGTTACTTTTCAGGCTGTGAGGATAGCTTAGCATTGTTGAATTGCTCAAATTTCTGACACAAGTTCATTGAGATCGCACAGCTCAGCTCGACTCCATATTTCACACACAAGCATTTTTACAGACAACCCTTTTACCAATCCAATGTTTTGAGAATCGTTACAGAACTTGATGAGAAAGCAATTATGTGATCGCAGTGGGTGTGAAGTTCTGAAGGTCTTTCAGTTGATGAAGCAAGGGAAGGGAGGATGTTTACTACATGGACAAAGATAGTGATATGTGCACACATTGTGAGATCAAAGAAAAAATTTCAGCAGGTTAGGGATGAGGTAGAGAATTCCACAGCCTTGGTAGTCTATTAAAGTAGTAATGCTTTGCATGATTTGAAGTAGAGTAGAAGTGGTTCAGTTTAGAGTTTGACGAATATCTTGTGATTGTTGATGAGAAAGAAATAAACTTGTTGATGTCAAACAGATCTGTAGGTGATTTAATGCACTTGATAAGAAACACATCTATTAGCTCATGGTAGTAGCTACATCATCAGCAGAAGTATTTGCAGTTTCACAATCAGAGATAGAACTGTTAAGCAACAATTCAGTAATACAAATTAGGTCATAATAAGCTGGATATGCACAATGGTTGATTTTATTAGCTAGGCT
This sequence comes from Cladorhizidae sp. MBARI D1340-BT2, assembly GCA_028752905.1. Taxonomy (NCBI): domain Eukaryota; kingdom Metazoa; phylum Porifera; class Demospongiae; order Poecilosclerida; family Cladorhizidae; species Cladorhizidae sp. MBARI D1340-BT2. Next base: position 34,361,686 of record JAQNBH010000009.1, on the reverse strand, counting down.
ATGTGCATTATAAATATTAAGTATCTTAGTCCATTATAAGTCTGATGAGGTACCATTGAAAACTGGGGTAGTGCTAGAGGGCAGAGTAGTTTTGTTTTAGAAGGTTAAGGACCAACATTAATGGAGGAGCATTCAGCACTACACCCAATGTATTTTTTTTACATACAATGACAAATTATGCACCTTATTGACTTGTGGTCAAATAAAGTTGTTGTAGGGAATGTCTTGGAAAGGATTTTTGTAACATCAGCTGCCCTGACAAATTTCACCAGAACAAGTCTAGGTCAGCGGAATATTCCTTACACTTGCCTAATCTGTAATTTGATAAATTCAGATTGAATATAACTGCTAGGTCAACTTAGTAGCTATAAGGCAAGCACCAAACATCTCTGATGTCTATGAGGTTTCTGTAACCTGTGGTTACATTTTGACACATGCATGGTAATGTGTAGTCTCGTGAGTCCACCCCCCCCCCCCCCCCCCCCCTATTGATCTGAATGGCTACATGCAAGTCTGGATACAACTGCTTGCACCAGAATTGTGCCAACAGAAAAAATGTGCAGATTAACGTGTCATTTTAGTCCTGGAAAGCTCGAGATGGCTCGAAATACTCTCTGCTGTGTGCTGTGTTTGTGCTGCTACTAGCAATACCAAGGAATCTAATCTTACAGGCATGACACTCCACCAAAGGCTAGAATGGCTTTGCTGCAAGGCTATGAGGCTAGCCTCCGTGGGCCCCCAATTCATTATAGTTGAAAACATGCTCATACTGTGCTTGAGGCAATGCAAATTCTAGTTCACTATCATCAAAGATCTCAGAACATATGCTAATACACTCAATCGTAATTTCTAAGCATAATGTTTGTTTTGTGATGTTTTGTGACACTATCTACCTGCCAATATCCTGGCGCTAGACACAAATCTTATGTATGCCTGTTTCTATCCTATCTGTAGCCGTTCAGAGGTCAAGGAAGATGGCCTGTGAGACTAGATAATGAGGAAGTAGATCTTTGTGAACGTGTCTGACCCCCCGATGTAATTTTGAGTAATTATAATGCATATCTTAATTGGTGGATTTTTACAGGATAATATAAATTCCACTAATAGAACGTGACATACAAATTCCAGATTGTGTTATTTCTGGAATACTTTGGATGGGAAGTGTAGTCATATAGGAATACTATTGTAAAGGGTCATTTGAATAAACCCTGTTTGTTGTGACACTTTTTTTTGCTCCATGGTGCAATTCTCTATCTTTATTTTTATCCTGCATTCTCAATGAATATGTGATTTTTCTGTGTCTCGAACCATTCTTTGATTCTTTCATTCTCCCCCTATATAGCAATTTTGTGTAGGAATTCTGCAACTTGTTGTAATCCCCAACCACTTTGTCCACCTCATTCTGAGCTACTTTTAGTCCACCATAGCAAGGCTCCCAACCAAAGTGGTCCGATGATTTGACTGGCACTTCCTGGAAATGGAAATTCTGCAAATAGGAAGAACCATGCTGACATTGTTAGATGGTCGAACAAAAGTGTCATCCAAAGAATACACTGAAGAAATGAACATTCTAATCTGCAGATAATATTTGGTTTCACAAAACTTGATTATCTTTTTCCAGCTCCTTGATTTTGTTTTTCACCTTTAAGTGATTCTGTGTACAATTTCTGTACTTGTCATTGTTTTCATCCTCTCTTTCATTTGTTGTCTTAGTTGAAACTTTAAAAAAATTGTTGGGCTTGTTTGTTTGCACCGTTACAGCATTATCATTCCTGCTTTAGCATCATCCTTTCTGGAGACGACTAACATTCACCTCAGCAGAATATTATTTTGAGAGCTAGTTTCAGGCAAGCTTCCAAAAGTGTCCAATGCTAAATCATGGTTCTCCCCGGCAGACATGCCAAGTGAATGGCTGGGCAATATCTGGTCATTGACAAGGTCATGGAAACCACTTCATACACTTGTATTCCCTCCAGACTTGTTGTCCATGGTTTCTCCCTGAAGTTGTTTCTGCTAACAGTGACCGTCTTCTGAACTTGCAATAAAAATCTGTAAAATGAGATATGTTGACAAAATATAGCAACTGTAGCTAGTAGTTTTATAGTCAGTAGACTAGTATATTTTGTTCTTAAATCATCAAGTTGATCCAGTGACCCATATATGGAGCGAGCCATGATAATTTGACCTTGGACAACAAGTCTGAAGGGAATACAAGTGTATGAAGTGGTTGCCTAGGACACTTTCTCATGGGAAAGAAATTGCCAGGGCTGGGTATATGAGTTTACACTGCACATGACTTTCCTCCCGTGACTTGCATTCCTATCTGTTTCTGAAACAACATTGAATAGCTGACCAATTGCTAGCATATACCGGATGTGGCAAAAATAATCAATTAAAGTAACAGCAAAACTAAACAAGAAAAAATTAACCAAAACTGATTAAAAAGACATTCTTTAGTACACTAACAAAAAATGAAATATAGAAAAATTATGAAAGTTGTGGCTTCAAGTTCATCTTGAGAGTGGCCATCCAGCAGCAAGGTTAGTTCATCCCATTAATTGAACTGCTCACACTTTGGTGCTAGGCTGATCAATGCCTCCTTCACAAGCAGTTCCTTCTGTCTTCTGGCCTGGTCCAAGATGGTGGCTTCCTCCCACAGAATAGGATGTCCATTGTCCCAAGCATGTTCAGCAATTGCAGATATCTCTTTAAACACTTTTTACAGGCATCTTAATGTTCCTTCACTCTGGTCTCCAGTCTTCTGATCGTCTCCCTATGTAGTACTTTCCACAGCTGCAACAGCTGCAAGGGATGTGCATGAGTGCATACTAGCTGGTAACTCATCCTTCACTCTGCTCAGTTGTGCCCTCAGAATTCTTTCCGATCTGAAAACGACTCTAATGTTGAACTTCCTGCAGACCCTCCTGATGTCTTCAGTCATCCCATAAGGAATTCCTATCTTAGGATCCCTCTTTTCAAACCCCTAATTGCCTGTATCGGTGTATTTATCTTCCTTTCTGCGTTTAGATATATCTACAGAGGAAAGGCTGATGGAACTTGCAGATAATCATTCACTATAAAAGCCTCTGTTATAATGATATTCTTCCTTCCATAGGTCCTTCTTTTTCGTCACTACTCCCCTGACTCTAACATTCACCACTCCTTTTCTGACATGGATAGGATGATGTGATCTATAATCAAAGGTACCTGTTGGTGTGTGTGGGTTTTCTGCAAACTATTGCAATTAGCCTTCCATCTTACTTTCTGTGTAGATGGAAATCCAGAATGGGCAATGATCCGTCCACATTAAGCCCCATGGTAAACTTTATAGATGGCCTGATGTTATTCAGGTAGTCCAACAACTTCTGCTCTCTCCCTTTCTTCACTATACAGAATCTTGGTAGGTTGTGAGTGCCAATTCCTTAAAGAATTCTATACAAAAGTTGGCTACCACTGCAGATACTGGAAAGCCAATTGCTGCACCCCATTTCTGCTCATAATATTTTCCTTGATACCTGAAGTAGGTAGCTTTAATTAATGCGCAACTACAACAGTTCAGAAATCTTGTCAGCACCACCCATTTGTTCATGCATTGGGGGTGCATCTTCACTTCACTGAATCTCTTCCAAAAGTGTCTCCAGCTTATTTTGATGGTTCTGCTTGGATCTGCTGTGGATCTTTTCTGCTGTAAAGGTCTGAATCCTCTGTAGTCACTTCCCAGTACTAGTTCCAGTTTGGCCTCCAGTCTTCTCACTCGGCTATTAAGGGGGGCTAGGGTCTGAAAACACATGTTTTTATTATAAAGTACCATATTTTTTGCTTACATTCATACTATGGTCAGGTTTATATACCAGAATGTAGCCACTATAGATGTTTTCTAATGGTGATTTTATTTTGCCATTCATATTTTTCTTTTGGAACTGCAGATTGGAATGTGAAGTGAAATCATCTCCAGCTCCTCCAACTCCTTTAAAAATACTACTTTCCAGCATCAAGTCTTGAATGACTGCCATTAATAGAGCAACACAAACACTACAGATCATTTGAAGCAATTTTTTATATATATTTTATAAGTGGACTTATATTCACATGAAGCGAGTCTAAAGAAACATTAACAAAACCTTGTGGCTACGACTTTGGAGCTCCATAGATTCTGCACACTTCACTGTATGAACTAGTTCAAATGACAGATCTCTCTATGTGCTCTGTTTTAATATTAAAAATGTGCATAGATATAACTATGCCAAAGTTATCATGCAACCAAAGTGGGGGTACCTCAAAATCTGAGTGACTGAAACCTGTTGTAGTTGTGGTTCCTGACTGGAAAGTGCTAGCCAGTTGAAATTGTTATCTGTGGCTAGAGGAAGCCCTGCTCTCATCCAACAGATTGTATAATCGAAGATTCCAAGCCATTGATTTCAAATCCTTGCTCTCTAATTAAGCATCAGTAATAACATCGTCCTAGTATTGGGTTGGTTCCGGAATCTTGCAGGCAATACCTTCGTGTGAAACTGCTGAGTCTTCACATTCTGTAGTGAGCAGGTTTGGTACTTGAATATTTCTTTGATGATGTACATCTCTTGATAGGATAACTGCTTGTTTCCTCCCTTTTGGTCAACTCTTCGTGTCCTTCAGCAACACATGATTATTTTCTTTGAAATGGGTCTTGTAACTCCCTATCTTCTGTCATAGTCAGTTTTTTGAAAGACTTGAGCAATGCGGATGTTTCGGGTGTCCGACTTATTTGCTCTCGGATTTGGAGGAGACCTCTCATCACTCACTCAATGTCAGCTTGATCAACTCGAATACGTCATTAATTAACCTAACCTAGTCATCTTTAGTGGTGAAGTTTGCTTGACACAGTATTTATAAATTCTCTCCTCTTATCATTTATTTGAATATTGGGACAACTGTGGCAACAGAGAATATCTTCAAAAAACAAATTTAGAATGATAAAGTTGTCTTGTCTACAGGTACAACCTTCATTTCATTTTGAAAAGTAGTTAACTGGCAAAACGTGACGTTTAAGTCGCTTGACCTCTGGCAGACTGGCAATACTAATGCCAATTAGGTGCATAATAGCATTTAGGATGGGGATTGAATGAAGAGGGAGCTTGGTGGTCTTCCAGTGTGGATTTACATGGCAAGCTGCCAAAGTGCTCACATATACTTTTACGTCGATATTGATTGTGCGCCAGTAAAATCTCTCTGTCAGCACATTGTTGTAGCAATCACTCCTCCATATCCACTTAGAGATATATATACACACTCTGCTTCAACTCGCTGAAACCCTCATGAGAAGTTTCATGGCTCTCTGTTTCTTTTCATACAAAACCAGCATTCACAATTTGGATTCACCTTTCAGGAAGTAAAGCTCCCCTTTATAAACAAGGAATGCCGTGCAAGCATGTTGAAAGATAGCTTTTGATCGATCCTGTGTCCTTTATCCCCTCTGGATACTCCTTTTTTTGTGATCAAGTTGAAAATTTGGAATGTAATGTCTCATATCAGCCTCTTAGTTACGTATAGCTGTTCCAGAGCAAGAGAATCCATAACAATCGGCAAGCAAGGGTATTGCTGACTGACAGGAATGGTGACGTGCAGTGCTAAAAAGGGGGAGTGCATATCCCACAACCAGGAGTGTAAAATACCATGTGGAATTCACACTGGGAGTTATGGGACCATACTACACCGGCTGTGATGCAGAAGCTGCTCCGATATGTGACAAACCTATTAACAAGAGGTAAGGACTTGCTAGTAGTAAAATACCTCCCTTGAGCTAGTAGCTATGGCCAGCTTACTTCTAGACCTTTTTAGCTTAGCTAAAGGTAAAGATCTGTGTTAGGTAAGTAAAATCTAGTTATCAGTCCAGGGAAGTCTGGATTAAATAATACTAATAGTGCATAAATGCCATTTTTATGTGAATCAGAGCTTTTATATATACAAGGAAGGGTGTACAGGAAGTTTTGACAGGAACCCATCATCTTCTTTGTTAGTAACTTACGAGAAACTGCATCCTACTTATTGGCCTTTATTGTAAACCTAACTACAGAGAAGAATTTAGTCTCTTTGCCATCAAGTTTGTTTTGTGAAGTGAACATCCCATAAACTACTATGTGGGGGTTCTTCCACCAGCTTCAATCATCTAAATTCAGAGAGCTGTGGGTTCACTTTATCCAGTGCATAATCAGAAAGACACCGTCATCAAATACCTATCAGCATGTCACTGACTTTGTTTAAATCACTTCTACTGTTAACAACTTATAATAATTATATATTACTACAATATTGTTAGTGTTGGGCATGTAGTGATCATGTAAATTTGATTTCAAACCCCCCCAAAAAACAGTAACAATTTAGTAGGTCTACAGCCACACTTGTTTTCAACATGAAAAAGGAAGATCAGTTCCCTTTAACATTTCTGCAGATGCCATCAACTCATATAGCCTGAGCATTCTTGTTCACTTTGATATGGTGACTTGAAGGGGATCTCTGGCCGAGCATCATATTGTGAACTAACTTAATTCTCTATAACTGATCTAAATATAAAGTAAACCATCAGATTAGGTACATGTTAAGTGTTAAGGTTAAGCTTCTTTGGTTGCCTAAGCTAGGCTCTTATAGAAGTCACCCCATGGACAAACTGCTCACTTATCACTCCATGTATATCCATCTCTCTATGTATGTAGCTAGCTATGCAGCACTTGCCAGTGAAAAATTTCCGTAAGTTAAATAAGTCTTTTTATTTCTAGATCACAGAACCCCATCGATCTCATATGGCTGAATAGGGATCCTCCTCACCCACAGGTTGACATTCTCCCTCCAGAGACAGAAAATCTCTGGAACAGGTGGTTGCTTCAGCTAGAGGGATACCCAGTCTCTGGCCTTGCAAGAGGCCAATGTTCTTGATGACCTCAACCGTACTAGGGTCCCAACCACCGATGGTTTCTGCTATTAGTGGAATAAAATATACCCCCACAGAACACCTCAAGCATGAGCAGACATCCTCCCCAACAGAGAGAGCAAGGTCAACTGTTGGAGAGTCATACCTCAGATACATCAAGAGCAGTAGGTTGACCATGAGTCGTAGAGGTAGATCGATCTGTTGGGTGGCTACTGGATTATTTTTTAAGGGTGAATATAGAAGGGTGGTGGAATGAACAACCCCCCCTTCTCTCTTTCTTTCTAATAACATACAGACCTGGAAGGAGACTGAATGTGTACATATCTATAAAACTGATAGGATAAACTATGAATAATTATAGTAAGACTTGTGCCTGCATTGCATCAATTGCTGTGCGCATTATTAGGAATGTTAGGAATGCTGGTCACCAGGCACCTAAGAGCTATCATACGAAGATAGATGACATACACATGGCATGCACAGCAGTACCAACTTTTTCGTCCAATTCCTCACTACTTGGACATCTTACATGGCGAAAAGCTGATGAGAACAATTCTTGCAACAGGCTTGCTATTGGTATCCTTCACAAGACAAAATCGTTACGTTGGGAAATGTTTTGGAACTTTATAGGACGTGGATGAGTTACCTGAGCTGCTAAAAGACTGGGAAAAGCTAACGGACATTAAATATACGTTGCCTAGGCGCTGCAGCTAATACGCATGCCCATAATGGCGCTTTGACGAAATAATTATTAGAACGCAACATTGGTGCTACTGCGCATGCTTTATAATAACCCTATCTTAGTTCTCGCTCGTGGGCAATGGTTAGTACATCGACCAAAGGAGGCTGTAGTTGAACTTTTACCAAAACAGCTGCCGTTTAGCTTGGTGGAGTTTTCCCGTGAAACTGTTCCGAAGTTCGAGGAGGCTGTATTTGAGACTACGTCATGGGTACAGCAACTAAGACATGGTATATGCTGAATTTTGTGTAGTGCACAATGTGGCATGCATTGCTGAAGTTCAGCAATAGCAACAGGACATGGTATGTGCTACATGTGTAGTGTATAACAATATACAAGTTAGAAAAAGTGTTTAGCCCTGGAAACCTGAGTTGGAACTCTGACTTAGTGTAGTCCTCATTGCATTGCTCAAGCTATAATAATATACAATAATAATTATACAGAAACAGTAAACAAATGAACAAAAATGCAACTTGAAATGATTATTTACATGTAGATCACAAAGTGGATGACCCTTTACCCTTTAAATCACATCAATCACGTATATTGGGCTGGATCCGTGAGGAACACTATCCCTCCCAGTGGAGTTTGGGTCAGAGTGGGTATTAGCAGGGTGGTGCATGTGGTAGAGAGATGTCTATGGATGGAGGTGGAAATGCGTTATTGGGTCTGGTGTGTAATTCTCTATAATATATACATTTGTCTTGTTTAAAGAAATCATGTGGGCAAGGAGGAGTTCTAGGGGTAAGAGGGAGGGTTTATCCCCCTGTCCTGGTTAGTTGGGGGGGGGAAGTGTGTGGATGTGTTAACTTGCCTTCAGTGGTTGAGGCACTGACCAGGTCATTTCCTTCATGGTCATGGTGCCTCCTCCGATAAAAAAGGGTGTGTGGTAGAGGGGATTGCCAGCTACGCTCATGTTTCCTAAGGGGGCGTGGTAGAGGGGATTGCCAGCTTCGCTCATGTTTCCTAAGGGGGCGTGGTAGAGGGGATTGCCAGCTTGCTCATGTTTCCTAAGGGTGTGTGGTAGAGGGGGTTGCCAGCTTTGCTCATGTTTCATAAGGGGGCGTGGTAGAGGGGATTGCCAGCTTCGCTCATGTTTCCTAAGGGGGCGTGGTAGAGGGGATTGCCAGCTTCGCTCATGTTTCCTAAGGGGGCATGGTAGAGGGGATTGCCAGCTTCGCTCATGTTTCCTAAGGGTGTGTGGTAGAGGGGGTTGCCAGCTTTGCTCATGTTTCCTAAGGGGGCGTGGTAGAGGGGATTGCCAGCTTCGCTCATGTTTCCTAAGGGGGCGTGGTAGAGGGGATTGCCAGCTTCGCTCATGTTTCCTAAGGGGGCATGGTAGAGGGGATTGCCAGCTTCGCTCATGTTTCCTCTGGTCAACAGTCTCACAAACACTTACAGAATTTCAATGCCTCATGAGTTCAGTTTTTTTAAATTTTTAAACCAATTTTTTTTTGTGGAAAGGAAACAAGAAACAAGAGTTTGCCAGTGTCGACCACAAACATTTAGAGGACACTTGAACTTTTAAAATAACACATACAGATATATTTGGTCAAGGTTGCATTTAGGTGGTATATAACCCCTTCCCCTTGGAACATGTTATGCCTCATGAGGCATAGTCTGTAGATGCATCAATGCCTCAAAGTCTTGCTAAAATGGTTCTCTGTTTTTGTTGCTTCCCTCCTCCCCCCAACTTTGGGATAAACACTATTTATAAACCCCCCCCCCCCTCCTTGATGATTTTTCTAAATGCAGTTTTAAGGTAAATAGTTATCTAGATCTACTTCTACATAATGCTTTAATTTTTGTCTTATTGTTTCCTTATATATATATAGTATATATATATATACTATATAGTGTACCTAGTTTTGGCCAAGGACTTGCTACAACTGACTTTTTTTTCCAGTTAAAAATATGCAGCAGCATCTGGACCAGATTAGTCGTGCTCAATATTGCACATGTGAATTAAAGGAGCAAATTGGTTGCTTGATAGTTATTTATTGGGGGAGAGGTGGGGTTGAGGTGGGGTTAGTGAAAGATTTGAGGTGTATATGCTGCAAATGTTTTTGGAGCTAAAAACTATTTAGGATGCTAGGATGCTAAGAAACTAGAGTGGTTTGGAAATTTATGGGCCATAAGATACATAAACCTGAGGTTCCACTTAAGCCAATTGTGTCTTGTATACGTGCACCGTCGCATAATCTTTCCAAGTTCATAGCACATTTGATACCACCTCTAGCTGGCAATACAAGTACATATGTCAAGGATTCTGAAGAAACTAGAGTGGTTTGGAAATTTATGGGCCATAAGATACATAAACCTGAGGTTCCACTTAGGCCAATTGTGTCTTGTATACGTGCACCGTCGCATAATCTTTCCAAGTTCATAGCACATTTGATACCACCTCTAGCTGGCAATACAAGTACATATGTCAAGGATTCTGGGCAATATATCAAGCTTATTCAAGGTGTATGTTAGGCATGGGATGAGTGTCTTGTCAATTTTGATGTTTCCGCTCTTTTTACCATGTTCCCATAGATCAGGCGGTGAAAGTCATTTTTGGAATGTTGATGAAAGACAAGAGCTTGCATGAGAGGACTGCACTAGATGCTGACATGATTTCTGAAATGTTGGAGTTGTGCCTGAAATCCACCTACTTCAGGTATCGAGGAAAATAATACGAGCAGAAAGAGGGTGCAACAATAGGCTCTCCAGTATCTGCAATGGTAGCCAACCTTTACATGGAATTCTTTGAAGGAATTGGCACTCACAACTGCCCTCCCTGAAAAGTTTTGGAAGAGATATGTGGATGATACCTTCTGCATTGTGAAGAAGGGAAGATAGCATGAGAGCATTTGAACATCAGGCCATCGATAAAGTTGACCATGGAGCTTGAAGTGGGCGGATCGCTGCCCTTTCTGGATTGCCACCTACACAGAAAGGAAGACGGAAGGCTAACTGCAACAGTTTATAGAAAACACATGCACACCAACCGGTACCTGATTATAGATCACATCATTCTATCATGTCAGAAGAGGAGTGGCGAAGAGCTTGTATGATAGAGCCAGGAGAGTAGTGATGGAGAAGGAGGACCAAGGAAGAACATTTGAATAGGATCTTTTATAGACAATGGTTATCTGCAAGCCTTCATCAACCTTTCGCCTGTAGATACATCTAAATGCAGAAAGGAAGACAAGTACATTGATACAGGCAATCAGGGGTCTGAAAAGAAAGATCCTATGGTAGCAATTCCTTATAATATAGCAGGGATGAGTGAAGACATCAGGAGGGTTTGCCAGATGTTCAACATCAGTTGTTTTCAGATCGGGCCCAGAGGACACAACTGAGCATAGTGAAGGATGCTAGTATGCACTTGTGTATTGTGCATCCGTTGCAGCTGTGGGAAGTACTACCTAGGGCAGACCATTAGAAGACCGGAGACCAAAGTAAAAGAACATCAAGATGCCTGTAAAAAGTGTGCTCAATAGAAATATGCAATTGCTGAAATGCATGGAATAATATTTTGTGGGAGGAAGCCGACCATCTTGGACCAGGCCAGAAGGTACTGCTAGCGAAGGGAGGCATTGCACATCAGCCTAGCTAAGTGTGAGCGGTTCAATTGAGATTGTGGAATGGACTTGCCTGGCTGCTTGGTGGCCACTCTCAAGAGTCTGAACTTGAAGTCATGACCACCATAATTTTTCTGTATTGCATTATTTATCATTCTTTGTTGAAGTTTTAATATCAATTACTACTTATTATAATTATTATTATAATTATTATTATCATTATTAATGATCATTATTATTATTAATTAATTATTTTTTAGGTGCGAATGGACTCTGACATTGCCTGTTTATCATGTGTAATAGTATAATATAATAATAATAAAATAATTATGCTAAAAGATTTAATTTTTTTAAATTTTTTTAAAAATTATTATTATTCCCCCCATTATTCCCCCATTCCCCCACCTAAGATATCATTATAACTGACATACTTGCTAGTTATAAAAATTATAAAAAGGGAAACAAAGCAAAACAACAACAAAAAAATATATATAATTGTACAATATCAGAGTCCATTAACACCTAATTAACACCATGCGAATTATAAAAAATTACTACTATGTTGTACATTTTACATGAGAAGCAACAGAAAAAGTCAACAAATGCAAGCGAACAATCTAAGGCCAAAATAGCCGCAGCATAACCCTGCTGAACTTCAACAGCCACACACTGCAGCTGTGACCTGAGCTGGTCTGCGAGCCGTTCGCCAAAGTCAGGAAAAAGGGGCTGAAAACTCCCGATGTCTCAATGGCCAGAGGCATAAATAGATAGACACGAGTCAACACTTTATACTTAGTCTCTTGTGGTGCTCAGCTTCAGTGGCTACACTGCGAGCTTCAATACTAGCCAAACCCAAATGGGATGGTGCATAGGTGTCTGGGCATGTAATATCCCACACTAATGATCGACCACACTTCCATGGGACCAAACTGATGCCATCCGACCGTTTGCCATCTGATCTGAACACTCCCTTGGGTTCGAATCGAGATGAGATTTTTTACACAGAGTCCAAACCTCTCTTGACCATCACATTCAGAGAGGCATGCCTTGGATAGCGACCCTGGCTTCTATGGCCATTTGTGCCTTTGACATCAACCTTTTCACCACAATGGCAACATGAATGGGGTTGAACTAGGGGTGCACCTATCCTCAATCCCACTGCGATCCTAAGTACAAAGAACTTATTTGTAAATTAAAATATCGTAAAGGCATCACTACAGACTGACTGGTACAGAGCACAGCTGCAGTTGGTTTGTATTATTACTATATATTTTATATTCTATATTAATTTTGGTGCTTATTTAGTTTCTATCATTATTTTTTCACATTCGGTTCAGGTGCTGGACGCATGTGCAGGGTGTGGTGTGTATAACATGGTGAATAGGGCTCACGCACGTCTTCGCATCTCATTATTCCTGATGAAGGCTAGAGGATCTACTCGAAGCGTTCCAAGAGAGTAAAATTGAAGTTGATTATTGAGGTCATTATAAAATGTTGTTGTTTGTGTGTGTGTGTGTTTGGCATCCATTATTTTAAAATAGGGGTCCAACCTTCCTTACTTTTCATCATGGCAGAATAAGTGCCATAGTATAAAGAAACTGACTCTTCATGTCTTGTGATCTTGATCTTAACTGCAAAACACGCTAGCACCCTAACTTATATAGCAGCTGCATATATGGGATTTTTCCATCTTCACTAATTTTGTCCAGCAGTCCAGATCATATGCTGTAAACTGATGCATGCAACATTGCAGCATTTTCATCAGAAGCTTGTCCACCTGCAGGCACGACCTCCGTAAAGTGCTTTCAAACTTCCTATTGTATTTCACAAAGAACTATATATTATATGAACAACTTTGAGGCCACACAAACAGTTGGTGGATTATTATGAATATATCAAGTCCCTTATTAGGACATTGCGTCTATGAACACTTTCAAAGTAAATCACAACAATAACCAGTTTGGCTCTCGGCCTAACCAGATTGAAGACGAAGGAATATGTGTGGGATGTGCATGGGGGAGGGAAGATCCGATTACCTATGTCCAGGGAACCTAGCAAAAATCCAGGGAGATTCAGTCATGTGTTGAGGAATTTGACCTGCCCAGGTTGGCATGTAAGCTGTTAAGATATTCCACATATATAGAACATTTTGTGGTGTGATACTCTTATGATAGTAACCAATACTCTAATGTATTGCTATCTCCTATTGCTGGTATATATAGAGGTAATGTTCCTGGACAGCATCCTTACCAGACAGTACTTGTGGTTTACAATGCAGAACATGTCGACTGGCAAAGCCACAGAATACATTTATTACAAGTTTCAAAGCTAATGTGCTGGACAATGTCTTATTAATTACTCCGTGGCTAGTGTATTCGATAAGTCTCGTGAAGCAAGATGCACATGTGAAGAGAGAATACCTCTTTATATATATATATATATGTGTCTGGTTCACGAGACTAATCTTAGACCGAGGGTTCAGAGCATCGAATGACATCAAAAGCCTTAATTCAAAGCTAGACATAAATGTTGGCATTGATCACTCTGTGGACCATACTCGGGTAACCTCATGGCAATATACCATTTTTCCCCCTTGGAATCTTTCCAAATGCCACATTTTTTTTAAAACTTAAAAGGGTGGTGCCATCAGTTAATAATCCAAGCTTGTTGGCATTGTTCTATTAGATTAAAGCTCTGGGCTTCCAGTCTACCCAGAGTTGTGTGGTTACCTTGGGAATGGAAAAGGTGTGTTCTCTATGAAAAAGGAGTACATATACCAGTTATAGTGTGTAATTGGGAAACCTTAAATTTCAGTCATCCATTGTCGAGTGCCTTATAGACTCAAATGATGTCAGCAGCATTGAAGTGTAAATCAAAGGGAATTTTCCCCCTTGTAATCTGGATTTCACAAACTAACAACGGAGGATCAATTTTGCTCCGAGGAGATGGTAAACTTGAATGAATAATGTAATATTTTTTTCCTGATTCACGATTCTGCTCCTATTCAGTTTCTGGGAGGTATATATTTGATGATGACAGTGAAAAGTCATTTCCTCATTCCTTCCTCCTAAGTTGGAACGTTGGTTTGTAAAGCATGGCTAAATAAAATATTGATCATGCAATGCAAGTTGTAGATAAATGTAATCGTATCAAAATCGACCACACCTACACAACTATTTACCGCTATCAACTCGCCTGTTGCTGTAAAAAAAGCAGACCAACTGTTCAAAAGATGTTGCAAACAAAACTCCCAACACTGTGTAAAAATTACTGGACTCAGGACTTGCTTACTCTCGGTATATATCCAAAGTGATGCTCCTGGCTACCCCAGTCATTCATGCAATCAAAAGCCGTATCCCTCCCAATGTCATGGAATTTGTGTTTGGTCTAATGCGTATTATAAATTCCTATGCAACATGTACATGACCCACATCAGTGTACAATCACTCTCCCTCTTGTGACATTGACTTATTATTGCTATTATAAAGTACAAGGGAAAGAGTAGTTCATCACAAGAGGTCTGATTTACTAATTTAGCAAACATAAGTCCTAATAATGACCGAAAATCGACTGTCTTGTGCCAAAGTGAATTTTAGCTTGTGTTTGGCCAGCTCATGTTAGAATATTACAAAAATTCTGGTACTATATTATCATGATGACATCATGCTCTTGCCATTGCCCTCACCTGGACCTTAACCCTAGCCATTGCCTTGACCCTAACCCCCCCCCCCCCCAGTGGGATTTCCACTTTGTGGTATAGGTCTCTGAAACAGTGTAGGTGCACCTGCTCATTGTTAGGGTGAACTCCTACTGACCTTGCGCGATGGGAATAGAGTTCACTAACCGCCCAATTACCTACACCTAATTTTTCCTGGTGGTATATATATATCCAACCACCACGCCCAATTAGCCCAGTTAGTCACCCATTAAATTTTTTTGGCAACCCCAATGCTGCTAACTTCAGTTCCAGCAGAAAATGAAGCCACAGGGGACCACAGCCTAATCCAATACTGATAATGCATCATATGATATATATAATGCCAGAATTATGACACAAGCAACCAGTTTCCCCCCCTTTTTCCCTTCTTCCTCTCCCCATGGTTTGGAGTCCACCATTTTGAAAAGTGGGTCACCAATATGAGCGAGGTAGCACTTCCTTGTAGCATCACAAGATATTTTCCATGCAGGTTGAAGCAACTAATAATAAATATATAAAGCCATAATTACTCACTGCTGCTGCATGAGGCAGGGGAAAATAATCATTGTTATAAATGGCATTAAAGGAATTGTGAAATTTCCACTTTTTCTTCTATTACTGTCTATGCCATTGCAAAATACAGCCGGGATGTCTTCATTGTATTTAGTAGCCACCACAATAGCTGTAAACCCATATGACTTCTCAATCCAGCACATTGGATAATTTCTATATACACAAGACAAATATTTAAAACACAAAAAAAGTATATTAGAGAAAGGAAATAAGAATTTGTAAAATGTAGACAACAAACATTTAGAAGAACCTTTACCTTCTATAATAATGTAGACCAATATAAACCAATCAAGCTTATGACGTCTGTACTGTATTTCTCCCGATGATCAATCTCACAGTTTTGAAGCTAGAAGCCCAAACTGCATGGTGTATTATTAAACTGGGACGGGCATAGGCTGTGTTGCGTTACCCAAGAAGCCGAGAACCTTCCCTTGTCGAGACATCCAAAACAGCCATTTTGTTGGCAACGTACGCAGTTTGCTGCTGCATCCTCACATAATTTAGGCCACCAATGCTGTCCCATTCTGTATCGTCTCCATAAACAAAGGCCAAGGTTATACCTACTCACGCAAGGTACACTATTTACAGATTCACGTTGTCTTAAAACGGTCTGACTCATGATACTTCCAATGAGTGCTTTGCCCCCATGACAACCCATCTTTGTCCATCTCACTATCAGCTCTATTAATGAATGTTGAGTGCCCCGAAGTTCTGCAGCAGGCAAATGATGTCTTCCTAAGAACTTGTACAGTTGCTCAGGATAACTCTAGAACTAACCAATCATAGCAGATGTATTCTTTACCACATTTATTTCTCAAGTACACACACATGCATATTACATTTAATTTAGAGCAGCAGAAATTTGGTGAGCGTGTGCAATCACGAGAAAAATTACTGCAAATACAATATATGAGTGTTACAATTGAAATTGGTAATAGATTGTGGCCAAAGGAATTTCTTAGAATTGAAACTCGCACTCACCCAAAACAATATTTGTAACTTTCCCCCCTTAAATACATTAAAACTGGAAATATAATTAAATGCCGCTATCAGTTTTGGTCATAAATGGTAGAATATAAAGCTCATACCCAGTGCTTTGTATACCTGAATTCAGGCGAGCTACAATGTAATCGCCTACAATTAGAGTGACTTAGACCTAGCCTGTTGGATCAAGATGGCTAAATTACTTTTCAGCTGTTGTCTCAGCTGCTAAATTCCATAAGTCTTCCCAGGTGATACAGGCCTTGAGGTAAAAAGTGCACGCTTGGACAGACATATTTGATAACTTGATTACTCGACTGATTTGGCGTATGTGTGGCATGGGGGTGGTGATAATTATTACTCTGCCCACCTAAGTAGCTGCCCACCTAAGTATACTAGGGAGTGCACTAGGTCTCCCTATATTGGTTTGCCCAACAATTCAAAATAGTGGATGCCTAAACACACACACACAAAACAGCAACGAAGGTCATATCTCGGCCTAACTTACTTGGGCAGCTTCTTAGGAGCCCAAGTAGTGGTTTCTGCAAGTATTAGCTAAAAGGGTAAACGGATTGATTCCAAAACTGTTAAACCACAATTAAAAAGTTCCCTAGCTAGCTACACACTTCACGTGCTGTATTATAAGCAGAAGTGTTCCCTCAGTTGATTACTGCGAATCTTAAATAATATAACATAACAAAAAAAAGAAAAAAAAAAGGTTTAAATGAAGATAGCTGCGAATGCGAATCTTAAATAATATAACATAAAAACATTTATAAAAAAGAAAGAAAAAAAGTTTTAAATGAAGATAGTTATACTCGAGTCATACCTCGGCTTAGACCTTTTGACATCACGGCTACTAGATTACCTTACAGTCTACAGTCACCCACAACATATGACAAGAACAAAAATAACCAAAAAAACAACAAATAATAAAAACGCAATTATATTAGGAAAAGAACGGTTAGATGACCCTTTACCATTTAAAATCATATACACCGTCCAAAGTTGTGGATAGATGGATATAGTTATGCTAATCCATGATCCATGTATGTTCACATTCTTGTTCTTGTTTTAAGGTGTAATTTTGTTATGTTTCTGCACATTCTAGTTAAGCTGCGGGAGGACTATTGCCACTATACATATCGCACATGCCTCGTCTTGTTACCATTGTTAACTGTGCCAATGCATGCCACCACATTGTCCACTACATAAAAATCAGTACATACCAGATCTTGTTGCTATTGTTGAACGTATCCTCCATGTACGATAAAGCTACCGCCTCCTTCAAGGACTTGTGACACTTGCACTGGAGAATTCCAATAACAAACAGATATTTTTGTAGAGGATCAGCTATGGTCGCCTTTTGACCAGGTAACTGGTTTCCCAGGAACAAGAACTCCACAAATCCAGCAGCAGAACTGAGCGTAGGGCATTTTTTCTGCTTATAATGCCATGCGCTGTTTTTATTCAATAAAACAACACAAGAGCAAGCTTGATTGCATCTTCTACAGGCACCACTACCCAGGCCTTTTTTACTGAAATTGAGAAACTGAGCAGTTGTGGAGGTGCATGAATGGACCAGTTGTACGAGTTATGCCAATGAAAAAAAGAAAAGAAAAAACACTCAACATTTTTTGTACTGCTGGTTTACTACCTTAGCAGGATTCAAGCATGCTGCGAGTCTTTTGGGAGCTAATATTAATAATTTAGGCAGCGCGAGTCTTTTGGGAGCTAATATTAATAATTTAGGCAGCTAAGAAGCTGCCGATGTGAGTTTTAGTTGAAATACAAGAGGTTGGCGTCTGCCATTTTAAAAGGTGGATCAAACCAATATATACACAGGGAAATAAAAAAAGCAAACCAAACACATAGACGTCATTGACTAGTCGCAAAAGGAAGAAAACAAGATCCTAGCTGACAATCCTTTACCATTTAAAATATGGCGCAATGGTCAAGGATTTATGTAACCGGTTGTTGTCCACATGGGGGTACAGTCTTTTTTTTTTTGACAAGCCAATTCAATATAGCTGTTTATTTTATTTCAATTCTCCAGCTAGATGACATGACAACATAATAAGTAGCCGACATCTCTTATTCAGTTAAACGTTTTAACTTTAACCAATTTGCTTCACCCTGAAGAAGGCCAACATATATTGGTATATATAATCTTGAGCCAATATTAAGAGAAGTCAACTATTTATGTAAAAATCATTATGCCTCATCATACGGTAAAGGCTAGTCGCTAAGCTGGTATCTATATTAAGCTGTAAAGGTTCATTGATGTTAATACGTTATTGAACTTCTCGTAGGACTAGAACAGAAAAGGAAGCATTTATTGAGTTGAGCTTCCTGTTCTGTCTAGTTGTAACCAGCTGTCGTTTATCGAGTTGTGCTTCCTGTTCTACTGAATTGTAACCAGCTGTGATTTCAGTTGCGCTTCCTGTTCTGCTCAGTTGTAGCCACGAAACATTCTGGTATACCTTTGTTGTCCTTACGAGAACGTTCAAACATTCTCTATTTACATATCAAGTGCCTACTTTTTGTTAATCACTGGCTGCACTGATCTACAGGCATTCACATCACTGGCTGCACTGATCTACAAGCATTCACATCACTGGCTGCACTGATCTACAGGCACTAGTTCTAGTCTCCATTTGTTAGGACGTTTACCTTAAAATAAATAAATAAATAAACTTGCAACTATTTTTGGTTATTTATTGTCATTCTATTGCAAAAAGATATATAGCTTTTTTTCAAGAGCTTTCCAAATATGAAGGCTGGTCTGTACAGTGAAGCTACATCCACTCATTTCAAAACTGTGCCTCTAAATCCCAGAATGTCTGTAACCACTTTGCATTCATAGGTAGTGTAAAAAAAAACCCACAAAAGCACGCTATGCGAGCAGAAAGTTTTTTTCAGCGAGAAGTTATAGATCAATGTTTGTCACTGATTCTTGCTAATAAATCTTTATTGACCTCCGGATTTCCCTTCCGTGAGGCATTCTGAAAAAGTTCCTGCTAATAACAAGCTTATGTTGTTCTTGTTATGTACAACCTGTGAATGGAAAGTGATTACAGGCATTCTGTGATTTTAGAGGATTTTAAAGGTGATCCAGGGTGCAGTTTTGAAGAGAGTCTTCACTGTAAAGATCTACCAGCCTCCATAAAGTATACCATTGAAAGCTCTGGAAAAAAGCTTTCTTTGTGCTACTGGAATGAACTGAAAACAATAAATAACCAAAAAAAGGATATTAGTTACAAATTTCAGGTCCTTTTTTGGTAAAAAATGGACAACCCTTGTCAATTGTGACTACGCCCCCTCCCGCTCAAAGGCTAGTTCCATTTTTGGTAAACTAAACAAATTTGTAGACAGTTCGTTCCTCTTCCCTTCTAGCTAATGCGACACATGCACAAGATGATCTTTAAATTGATTATGCCTGTGCATGGGCACTCCTTCTAAAGCTCCTGCATGGCATTGCCCATTTTCTTGTTGACTGGCGCTACAAGCACCCAGCTCAGCAACAAGCTTCTTGGGTATATGCACATATGCATAGTTCTATACAATGCAGAGCCAGATCCTTTTACTGATTGCTATGCGAGGTAAATGCGAGGTAAGTCATGTCAGTTTCTTGTCAAGACGAATTATCAAAGCTTTTCACTGAGCCAGACCCTGTAGGTCACTAATGCTGGGAAAGGATCTGGCCAACGACGCAAGTGTTTGTGATCTCACACCAGCTATGGCCAATGACTTTGTAGGTTTATAAGTACAGTCTGGTAACATGTTCCCATATGGGGACCATGACGATAAGTCAGATGGCCGGATGCATAAAAGTTCATGAGCCAACTAGTTCGTCACCTTCACTTCAGTATAGGTACTGTTACTTCTATGTGCTCTGTCAGTTGGCTAAACCCTCAGCAATTGGTAGACTACACCAAACTATTGAGTCACTGGACCTAGATGGTAGGTGAATTAAGGGGGGACAAGTCTGAAAACCATTTAAAGTACCATATCTTTACACACATTCATGCGATGGTCCTGATTAATATACCAAAATGTAGCCAATGCAATATGCTTTCTGATGGTAGTTTTTGTTCTGCCATATATGTTTATCTTTTGGAACTGCAAGTTGGAATATGAAGTAATTTACCAGCATCTGAATGACTGTGATTGATAGAGATGTACAAACACTACAACTTGATGTCGAGTTGTTCGTGTGAAGGGGTCAAAATTACTAATACAAACACTAACAACAACTTGAGGCTACGACTTTTGAGCTCCATAGATCCTGCACACTTTACTGTATGAACTTGATATATATATGTGTGCTCCCTTTATGAACTTGATATATATATGTGTGCTCCCTTTTGATATTAAAAAGTTAACTATGCAGCCAAAGTGGGAGTTCAAAATCTGTGTCTGAACTAATGTTAGTTGTGGTTCCTGATTGGAAAGTGCCAGCCAGTTATCTGTGGCTAGAGGAAGCCGCTACTCTACAAGTCATTAGGCGCTAAACCAACTAAAACAAGTACATAGGTTATTTCAAGGAATTTTTCCCTTCTTTCTGCACCCCATGCGCTTGCCGAATTCAATTACATTTTAGCTCCTAAATCAACATGTCAAGTTGTAGAGTAGGGCTTCCTCTAGCCACAGATACCTGGCTAGCACTTTCAACCAGGAACCAGCATTAAAACCGATTCAGGCACTCGGGTTTTGAGGTACCCCGACCTTGGCTGCATACCCGTTTAATACCAAAAGTGAGTACACAGTGAGATCTATCGAGTTATATATCAAGTTCATACAGTGAATCTATGGAGCTCCAAAGTCCAAACCACACTTTACGGCATGCTTAGACTTGTTCCTCCTTTTAACTGATTAACCACCATAAGCACCTATAGGCACTAACTCAGACAATGCTCACACAAACACAAAAGGTTAATAAATGAACATGTGACTGGAATGCCTCAGTACCATTTCCATATCATCATAATAGTCGGAAAAATTTCTAGATCGAGACAAGACACAGCATGACGTGTAATGTGTAGTTGTTTTTTTTGCTTACCTCTATGTAGCTGATTCTTATACCAAACTACAGCTTGCATAATTGTTACAAAAATAATCCACAAATGATTCTCCCACCGTCAGATTTATTTATTGTTGATAAACATTGCGGGTTAAATATACACCACTCATTTAAATATACACCACACATCGACAAGTTATGAAGTAATAATCGACGCTTATATAATTTAACGTTTACTAGTAATGATTGCAAGGCATTGAGAGGTGAATGAAGATGCAATGGAGAGACTGTCAGATTTATTTATTGTTGATAAACATTGCGGGTTAAATATACACCACTCATTTAAATATACACCACACATCGACAACTTATGAAGTAATAATCGACGCTTATATAATTTAACGTTTACTAGTAATGATTGCAAGGCATTCAGAGGTGAATGAAGATGCAATGGAGAGACTGTCAGATTTATTTATTGTTGATAAACATTGTGGGTTAAATATACAACACCACTCATTTAAATATACACCACACATCGACAACTTATGAAGTAATAATCGACGCTTATATAATTTAACGTTTACTAGGAATTATTGCAAGGCATTGAGAGGTGAATAAAGATGCAATGGAGAGACTGTCAGATTTATTTATTGTTGATAAACATTGCGGGTTAAATATACACCACTCATTTAAATATACACCACACATCGACAACTTATGAAGTAATAATCGACGCTTATATAATTTAACGTTTACTAGTAATGATTGCAAGGCATTGAGAGGTGAATGAAGATGCAATGGAGAGACTGTCAGATTTATTTATTGTTGATAAATACCACACATTTAAATATACACCACACATCGACAACTTATGAAGTAATAATCGACGCTTATATAATTTAACGTTTACTAGTAATGATTGCAAGGCATTGAGAGGTGAATGAAGATGCAAAGGAGAGAGAGATGAGGGGGGAAAAAACAGGGGGGAAAAAGGAGAGAAAAAAGAAAAAAAAAAGAAAAAACAGTTGTGAAATGCATTGCTCTAGACTCTAGAGTCTAGTCCTTTCCCTTCATAGCTGAAGGCTTGTACATTATAAGTCATCATTTTGTAATGCTTGATTGTGATATGGGTAAAGTAGCCAAGAATTTATATATGCCTTACAGATTCCGAACTGGCACAAGGTGATGTCCTGCAACATTATCGGATGGAAAGATTCCGAAATGGAAATGTGCATGTGAAAATATCACTGTGAGAGGAATCTTGTTAAGAGTACTTGGAACCAGGTTCCCTTGAAGATGGACACTATGAGTGAGGTCATCAGGCAGTGGGAATACTCAAGGGAAAACTAGGCTGAAGCTGACAGGAACTTGGTAATAGTCTTGCCAGTGTTGAGTGCATACAGCATGGTCTCCATCAAAAGCACATCTCTCCTCTACTGACTTTATGCGTTGTTTATCCTTCTTTGTATATGCTACTATGTAGCCTATTCTCTCGGTCCATCGAGTATGTGTTTACGAGTTTCTGTATCATCTTGACAAAAATGGTGTATCCCACCTCCCTAGCTGAGTATATAGTTATATCAGAATGAGATTCCAGCATTCTTTCTTATCAGCTATTAACTATGCATGCCCGTTCTCACTTGCATGTGCAGCCATTTAATTTTTTGAACCTGCTTCCCTTTTTCTTTTTCTTCACTATAATGACTATTTCCAGTCTAAGTGACCCTGTTTAATTTAAGGCAGGTGACCCGTTGATATTTTCTACAAGTGAAAGTATATGGTGAATAGCTAGCTACATATGCCATGCATGGCAACATCAAATCTTCCACCCCACTCCTAAGTGGTGGCTTGCTTCTCGCCAATAATGCTAATTTCAAACATCCAATACACTTTTTTTTGGTTGTCATTTGACACAATGTGGACACGATTATTTTGCAACGAAAAAATATGACTCCCAAATAAAACAATCTAATTACTAGAGATCCATACAGTAGAGATTTAATATAACCACAACACAACAACACTGTCATCTGCATCCATGTCATACCGTTTACAGGAATTCTGTCAATACGGCAAAGATCTGGAGCTATTCCTTGCCATAGCCTGGACTACTACTGAACATTGCCAGACAATACAAAGTTATTGACAAACCAACATGCTCAGTTCTACTGCCAGCAGCTATTGTTAGTTCAGTTGTTGATTTATTACTGTGCTTGGTTCATTGTTGTTGTCTGATGATTCTCATGATTGTTGTTGTCGATACATTTCCGGGAGGATACATAGATCAACCATAGCCTATTCTTTACCCCCAAAAATATAGTTAACTATCTTGAACAAAAGTGAGCTAACACTGCAGCTACATCCATTCACAAACCCGACAAGTCTCGTTACTCACATAGAGAAGAAGCACAGGCCATCATTATCTACTTTAGTGCTGCCTTTTCTGTGTGGCTTGTCCAATTGTCAGTGGCCAAGGATTTTCCTGATAAGCGACGACAAAAAAACAAATAAAATAAAAATCCATGGCTCCAATGTCTTGCCAGAGAGATGAAATGCATTGCAGTTGCTTGAGAAAGCTTTATTTCCAAGGCTATTTTTGGGTTGTCAACACTGGCGGCAACAGTCAATGAATTCAATATTATTTTCCTTAGTTCCTGGGTTTATAAGGTAACCAAACATGGTGGCTAAATGGAGCATAAGTTTAGCTATGTAAAAATTTTCTCACTGACGATTGTTCAATGTTTTATGAACGTTTGAAAATGAAAGCGCCATGAAAAGGAAGTGCCACATGATGCTTGCGGCGATGAGGGGATTGATCTCATACGGTATCGTTAGCTTTCAAGATAACTACATCCATCTCGATTCTTTTTTCTCAGAATCTGCTGTGAAATTTCTTCCAATCAGGAAATAGTTATTACAATAAATATGCCACAATCAATAAACTACACATGTATGGTAATGAAAGCATATCCACTTCAAATACTCTAGTTTGTAAACTTATCATGTAAACACTTCCAGTATGGATGCTATAAAAGCCTTGGTGGTGACCTTGAACCACCTTGCCATCCACAACGGCACACACACACAAAATAATAAATTCGAAAAGGTACATGTACACTCTGTACTACAATAATGTGTTTGGAATAATGCATTTGATAAAACTAACATCAGACATGTATAACTTATCATCAAGCCAAAACCAACAAACAGGTCGACAAAAATCAATGAAGTAAAAAAAATAAGGAGGAAAGGAAAGAAAAAAAAAGGGGAAAAAAAAGACTTTCAAGGTAAAATTATTATAGTATAATCACACAATGGTATTATAATACAACAAGTTTACATTCATTATTTGGTCACTTTGGGGCAAGTATAGAAAGCTGTAGGTGTGTACTGTATCTGGAAACAAAACAATCAAGTTAACAAAAAAAATCTACACCCAGCTCTTCTACCAAGTACCTTTAGCTATTGACTGCGCGTTTCTTCTTCTTGAACTCCTTCATGAAATCTGGAGTTGGAGCAGGTTCCTTTGACCGTCTCCCAGCAGCTGTGCTAGTCTTAGTTAACACACCTGCACCCTCTCGTGCAGACCTTGGGCCTTCCTCCTAGGTAATAAATAATGCCATCAACTTAAATGTTAATATATATATATATATATATATATATTTATTATTAAGCTATGAGTTATGTTGTGATAAGACTTGACCCGAGAAAGTTCAGAGAGGTAGAATGCTTGGATATTCAAGACCAAACAAAAAAATAGCATTCTGCAGTGGAGTGACTGCAGCTATCGTGGTCATGCCTAACACTAGCTGTAGTCCACCAAGGAGCTAGCTATGCGGCACGGGGTTAGGTAATGGTCTCAACACTTGGGAATCAACTAATCAATTGACCAGATTGGCTGCTCTGGGTACTCTCAGACACAGCTGCAAGGGTCTACTAAAAGTTGGCTACGGAATGCCCATGTATAACCTAGCTGCACATATAGGTTCTAGAATAATACACACATACCTTCCCATCTCCCTTGGTCTTTTTCTTTGCAAGCAGTTCTTTCTTCCATGGTGGAAGCTTATCATCTTTTTCACCCTTCATTGGAGCAGTCTTTCCCATCGCAGAAGATCCCACTGTCTTCTTCTTTTCTGCAATTTTTTTCTTCCACTCTGGAACAGACTTCGTTGGTACTGCATTAGGTGAGGGAGAACGAGAAATAGCCCTTGACTGGGAATGGGAGCGATGTGATTTGGATGACTCATTTAGGTCTCGCTCTGAAGATAGACTACTCTTTGTGGAACTGGATCCACTCAGAGTCAGAGGTGACTTCGAGGGTATTGGCTTCCCACCGTCATCTGATGTAACGTCAGTCTTTCCATTGGCTGAAATATGTTTGGTATCATCAATGTCTTCCGACTTGATGGCTGGTGACTCCAAGTCAATGGCGGGGGACTTTCTTCCTTCAGTTGAAGACAAACCAAATACATCATCTTCCACTTCATTCTGCTGCTTCTTATCAGAGTCCGATCCTCTTTCACTAATCGGGGAGTGTTTAGTTGCTGACAACTTGTCCTCATCAACATCCGCGTAGGAAGACCGGCTGGTGGAACCACTGGCCTCGCTGTTGGACTTATCATCTGGCATTGGCCTACTTGGACTTGTACGAGTCTCATTCAGACTCGTTCCATTGGAAGTTTTCTCCTGCTCTTCTCTCTCCCTTTGCCTTCTGCTTTTGTATTCAGATTCATAAGTGTCTGTTTCTTTCTTAGCTTCCTTCTCTTCTTGCTCCTTTTCTTCCATTTCCCTCTCTTGTCTGGTCTTGTACGAACTTTTAACATCACCATCGTCAGCTTCTTTCTTGTTTTCTTTTTCTTCCAGCTCCCTTGCCTCCCTCTCCCTCTCTCTTCTGGTCTTGTATCGAGGCCTCACTTCCGCAGCATCCACTTCGCTCTTCTTGCCTACTTTCTCTTCCAGTTTCTTAGCAGCTTCTCTCTCTTGCCTTCTGGTGAGGTATGAAGATTTCTCCTTGGTTTCCCCCCGTTTACCACTGTCTGCTTCTTTGGCTTCTCTCTCCCTTTTCTCTCTCCTGGTTTTGTATGTAGATTTTACTTCGTCAATCTGTGTACTCGCTAGCTCAGTCTCTTTTCCTTGTTCTTTAGCTTCCCTCTCTCTTTCTCTCCTAGTCTTGTATCTGGTAGGACTCGAAGACTCATTTCTTTCAGTAGAGGCAGGAGAAAGCGTCTCATCAGTTTCTTTAACAGATGAATCTGACTTGTATCGAGATCTCACTTCCGTAGCATCCACTTCTCCCTCCATGCCTTCATCCCCTTCCAGTTTCTTGGCAGCTTCTCTCTCTTGCCTTCTGGTGAGGTATGAAGATTTCTCCTTGGTTTCCTCCTGTTTACCACTGTCTGCTTCTTTGGCTTCTCTCTCCCTTTCTCTCCTGGTTTTGTATGTAGATTTTACTTCGTCACTCGCTAGCTCAGTCTCCTTCTCTTTTCCTTGTTCATTAGCTTCCCTCTCTCTTTCTCTCCTAGTCTTGTATCTGGTAGGACTCGAAGACTCATTTCTTTCAGTAGAGGCAGGAGAAAGTGTCTCATCAGTTTCTTTAACAGATGAATCTGACTTGTATCGAGATCTCACTTCTGTAGCATCCACTTCTCCCTCCATGCCTTCATCCCCTTCCAGTTTCTTGGCAGCTTCTCTCTCCCTCTGCCTTCTGGTGAGGTATGAAGATTTCTCTTCAGGTTCCTCCAGTTTACTATTCCCTTTTTCTTTGGCTTCTCGCTCCCTCTCCCTTCTGGTTTTGTACGTTGATTTTACTTCCTTTATCTGTGTCTTCTCTTGTTCAGTTTCTTTCTCTTCTTGTGCTTTAGCTTCTCTTTCCCGTTCTCTCCTCGTCTTGTATCTGGTAGGACTTTTAGGCCCACTGCTCTCAGTGGAAAGTTTTCCATCAGTTTCTTCCGCACAATTCGCTGTACCATCTGTAGCATCCTTCTTAGGTGACCTGTCTTCTGGACGGGATTTCCTGCTGGTCTTTGGTGATTTCCCATCAGAAGAAGGAGACTCGTTACCAGAGAGAGAGTCTGGATTTCGTTTTGCATTTCTTGAGGAGCCTACTTTTGGGCTCACACCAGCTTTACCGAGTTCCTTATTTTTTTCCCTCTCCAGTGCCCTCTTCTTCCATTCCGGCACATCCTTAACTTGCTTCTGCTCAGCTGCTGCAGGACCAGTAGCTTCACTGCTTTGCTTGCGTTTCTTCAGATCTGTTATCCATGATGGCTTCCTCCCATCTTCATTGGGCTTTGAAGAATCCTCCTTGGAAGTTGAGGACAAAGAAGAGCGTGGTTTTCGAGATACCTTCGGAGGAGGAGCAGGCTTAGCTTTAATGGCTGGTTTCTCGGTTGGTTCTTTCTCTTTGTTTGAGGTAGTCTTCTCCTCAGCAGTATCAGATGACAGAAGTTCATCACCATTCTTCTTGTCAGAAGCAACAATGGTTTCTTTAGAAGGGGCATCTTCCTTTTCTTCATCTTTGACAACAACCTTTTCAGGACTTCCTGACTCTATCTTCTTGTCAGCCAGACTGTCAAAAACAACAGAATCTGTTACAGACACATCGTCCACTTCTTGAGTGGATTTACGGCTTCTTGATATTTTATTATCGAAAAGGGAATCATCGTCCTCTGCAGTGGGGCTCCTCCTGCCAAAGCTTCTCCGAGACCTGAATTTGCTGGTGAAGAGAGAAGAATCGTCGTCTTCAACCTCATCAAATATTGAAGATTTCTTCTTTTTGTTTTCTTCAGTGGTAGCAGTGTCAGATGGTGAAATGCCACTGAACATGGGCTCTCCAAAAACAGTTTGCTTGTCTTCTTTCTTATCTTTTGACCTCGTGCTTACTCCAGAGTCCAAGTCCAAAGGATCTCCAAATATATCAGATGTAGATTTCTTCTTCCTCTGTTCCTCTTTTTTCGACTCTGAGTTTACATTCCCGCCATCAACAAGGTCGAGAGGATCTCCAAAGATGTCATGCAATCTTTTCTTTTTCTCTGATTTCGCATCAGTTTTCTCCTTGGATTCATCGGTGCTCTCAGCTGTCGATATCTTCGTAGCTGAAGATGGGAGTTCATCCCCGAAAACATCATCATCAAACAAACTTTCTTTTTTCACTTTATTATTCTCATCCTTCTTGATAGTGGTCGAAGGCTTTCCAAAAAGAATGTCCTCCTCATCTTCAGGAGTTTTCTTTTCTTTTGCTGAAGATGACCCAGCTGCTGCCATTGTTGATTTTGCCGCGCTACTATCACCGATTTCAGCAGACTTTTTCATATCCTCTTTCTTGTTCGTGGTGGTGGAGGGCTTTCCAAAAAGGTTGTCCTCCTCGTCCTCAAACAACAGAGGCATATTCTTTTTTTCTGAAGTTGATTTCGATGTGCTAGCATCACCACCAATATCTTCCAACTTGGGGCTGTCATTCCCAACAGTACTGGTAAGAGATGTAAATGGAGAGTCATCCTTTTTAGCTTTGCTATTGGATTCGTAGCGGTGCAGTTGCGACTTAATGTTCAGTCTAGAACAATCAGAGGTGCGCTTCCTATCAGTCTTGGTCAAAGAACTCCCATAGCTATTGGGGGACTTCACACTGGACTTGGGTACAGAGTTGTTGGGTGAAGACACTTTCTTTTTCTCTTCACTGCTTTCGCTACTCTTCTTGGCAGGTGCTTTGTCTTCAGACTTTATTTCCAAAGCTTTCTCTTCCTTCTTCCCCAAGAGCTTGTCTAGCTCTCCACTGTCAAACAGTGAGGCAGATCCAAACAGAGTCTCAAACGAATCGTCCTTGAAAATGGCACTGTCCGTAGTCTTTCGTTTGGATGTTGAAGCTGATGATGTGCCTCCTTCCCTGAGGAGGACTTTCTGGGGGGACGATGTGGCTGGAGGAGATTTTTTCCTGTCTTCATTACGCGAAGACGTATTGTGGGAGGCGGTGCTGGGGGGAAGGGACGCTGTTGATGGCAGGGCCACAGATCTCATCGGAGGTGTTGTGGGCTTGGTGACTGTGGGTTCATACTTCTCGTCCAGTGCATAGTGGATGGGGAGACTCACAATGCTAGAGGTCTCCGATAGAGTATCATCAAAGTCACCATTCTTGTTCCTCTTCTTCTTCTTCTTTGTTTTAGGATTAGCATTAGCATTAGAATTGGAACGGCGAAGGCTGCGAAATAGACCCCCTACGTTGGGCGACAAGGACTGAGGGGGTTCACTGCCCAATCTTGTTTCGGCGGCTGGAGAAACAAGAGAATTCTTTGTCTTAGTTTTGGTTGGAGGTCGAGCGGAGTCCTTCTTGGGGAGGGAGCTCCTGCTTCCCGAGTTCCTCTTGAGGATACTTCCCAGGGCTGAGAGGGGGCTACTGGACTGCTGCACGCCAAGCTTGGCAAGGTTCTGTAGTGATACAACAAAAACTAATTACCCCGGCAATTTACCAACTTCAATGTGCCTAGCCCTCTAGTTTCATTTCATGTATTGTGTAGGTGGACAATTATCCACATGCAGAAATGCCTCCCAATATAGGAAGTTTTCCTCCACATTCTTCAACCTATTCCGACTGTAGACGGCTACATTCCCATTAGCTATAATATGTACATTTTAAGGCATATTCCTTTACCAGGAATGTGTCTATGTAAGAATATCTTGGGGGAAGTGGTGAATGTGCAAAAATAATGTTTTGCCACTCCAAACTCAGTGGAAAGGCAAAAATTTGGTAATGATCATCACACTAAAAATATAATTGACGTTCTCAACACACTGATTTTGTTAAGCTCTTTAATATTTTGACACCGAGTTACACAATATCATCACGTTGGATTTGTGAAATAATATTGAGCATTCACGAGATAACTAAACTCTGCCCTTTCACGCCACATATTTTGATAGCCAAGCTAATGCAACATAAATACATCATCATGTTTGATTTGTGCACTCATGAAGTAGCATGTGTATTTAGTGGACAATATTGACAACCAGAACTCTTTTATCTTTTTGTCATTATTCGGCCGAAATGAAACGATTTGTACGAGCACACACACATCAACAAAGCTACAAATCCAAGCACCACTACCCACCTTACCTAACAAAATTAGGGATATTCGGTGCTGCCCTATTCTGCCGACTTAAAGAGCCCTGCAAGTATACGTATATGCAGTACGCAGCACTATCTAACAAGATAAGCCTTCAAAAGACCCCGGTCTCAGAAGTGTGCGTGTCTATTGTACGTACGCATGTAAGCATATGCCTTCTCAGCTGGCATCTAGTCTTACTTAGATACTCAGCCTTTTGGCTCCTGTCTAAGATGCCCACTTGGTCTCTAGTTATCTCAG
Organism: Cladorhizidae sp. MBARI D1340-BT2; assembly: GCA_028752905.1. Classification (NCBI taxonomy): domain Eukaryota; kingdom Metazoa; phylum Porifera; class Demospongiae; order Poecilosclerida; family Cladorhizidae; species Cladorhizidae sp. MBARI D1340-BT2. The sequence goes on along the minus strand of JAQNBH010000009.1, from coordinate 34,330,841 downwards.
TGTTGTTGACACTGCTCGGGGACACTCTATTGGGCTATAATTATATTATGCTCTTTCTTGGCACCTCACCGTGTCTTATCACCCTATTTGCTCAGCCTTCCTCTCTCTCTCTTCTGACACGTTCACTTTGTATGGCCTATATAGGTCCTGACAGTGCTCAGTTTTTCCACTCTCTCCTAACATGTTCACTTTATCTCAATATTTTGATGTTGCTGATGCTGCTAAGCGGTTTCCAGCTCTCTACTGATGTTCACTTGGTCTCAACCTATGTACATGTTGCTGCTCATCCTGCTCTCTCCTGGCATGTTCACCTTGTCTCAACCTATGTACATGTTGCTGCTCAGATTTCCTGCTCTCTCCTGATGTTCACTTTGTCTCAACCTATGTCCGTGTTGCTGCTCAGCTTTCCTGCTCTCTCCTGATGTTCACTTTGTCTCAACCTATGTACATGTTGCTGCTCAGCTTTCCTGCTCTCTCCTGATGTTCACTTTGTCTCAACCTATGTACATGTTGCTGCTCAGATTTCCTGCTCTCTCCTGATGTTCACTTTGTCTCAACCTATGTACATGTTGCTGCTCAGATTTCCTGCTCTCTCCTGGCATGCCCACTTTGTCTCATTTTTGTTGTTGATGTTGCTGATGTTATGCTGCTCAGAGATCCCCCGCCTCTGTCTGTTGCATGTTCACTGTCTAGACTTGTTGTTCGTTGCTCAAGGATTTCATCTCTCACCTTGTTATTGCTAGTCCAGGGTTTCATGCTCTAACTTTATTCTATGCAAATCTCAACAGTGCTATTGCCTTGCTCTTAGCCATTGCTCTGGGCTCCCTCGCGTTGGGCATGTTCATAAACTTCTTTGTGCTCCATTGTGGGTGAATGATTCTGATTCTCCCCCGCCATTGTTTGCATACGCTATAACCATATGATTCCAGCGCTATTCCAAGGTCAAGGTCGTATATGGCAAGAGGTCAATTCACTAAACATTCTCACTCTCTGTTTCAGCAGACACACATACACTCCCTCTTTCTCTTTCAAACAAAAAGTAGTAGATTTTCTGAAATTGTTAACAATTTTCCCCCTCTAATAGTCATTTTGCTGATGATTTTTTTGTATGGAGATTATGGATATACTGTATATGAATAATGTCCGTGGAAAAAAAAGTTCAGTATATATTCCCAGAATGTACACTATTAGGTGACGGATAAAGTCTCCAACATTCAATGCACCACATGGTAGTACTACTCAAGCGACTTCCCCGTACCCCATACATCAAAACAACCCCCCCTACCCACACACCGAAACGACACCCTGCGTAGGAAGAGAGCAGCGACTCTCTAAGCCAACTTCTCCCAATTCCGTTCAACCTTGAGCTGGCACCCACAGTAATCCACACAAGGAAATGCTCACTTCGTTGAAAGGACACTGTTGACACCTTCCTCCCTAAGACAACTGTCACTGCCAGATTCACAAATGAGTGAGACTCCACACAATTAACACAAGTGCAATCCTTATATAGTGCTGAGAATATTTACTGTTTGCGTAGCCCACCTCCAAAGATGGTCTCCCTAAATAGTAACACGGGGAAACACTAGCATCTACCACATTGCTATGAGGCCACTGTTCTAAGTATATTTACTCCTATAGTCAAGTCAAAGGAGTGCCAGATACATGCAAAAATTCGGTGAACATTTATATTGGGACTTTTCTCTCGCCAGGCATTATACTTGTCATCCTGTCACGAGCGGTTACAGAATAGAATGAATCATGAAATAGGCAGGCTTTATTAGATTCCTCTTCATCGCTCAATAGAGGAGCGAAACTTGCACTAGCAGTAGTGCAGAAAATGTAATATTTATCCAGAATGATAATTGAGCATATATGGTGTGCACATGTAATGTATATACTCAATAGTGCAAAGAGGAATAAAATACGAAAAGATCCCTAATTCCCAGCAAGAATGTAGCATCCAAATATTCATAGCTATAACAACACCCTCAGGACCACAACAGTCTGGAGAAAACGGTGCTAGCCAACAGACTTCTGTCTCCACCCTAACCATATTACATTACAATACCACGCTATCAGGTATCAGAATGCTCTTGTCTATACCAAGTTGACAGCCTGTGTATTGAGCTTGGTAGCAAGCAAGAAGCATAGAGCAAGGCATGACATGATGGCCATGTTGTCATCACTCCTCCCTCTTTTTAATGCATGCATGACTGCCTCCCTTTGATGCCAACAAAAAATCTGTCAAGTTAGGTGTGACTTGGTGAACATCTAAATGATAATCGAGAGGAAGTGCCGATCATAAGATTATCGGACAGGACACGAGGAGGGACAGTGGGACCATCTTGTCTGTTGGGAGGCAACACTGTGTAAGGGACAAGGTCAACAGACGGGACAATCTTGCGTGCTGGGAAGCCACAGCATGTAGTGGGAAAAGCGATGGAACAAGAGGAACTCTTGTGCGTTGTGGAGGGTATGGTGAAAGCAGTGCACAAAATAGCTGGGAAAAATATATGCCAATTGCAGTTTTGATAGGCCACTATTCTAGATTGCTCGGACAAATATTCATTCACTTTTTGGCGTAGTAATCCAGCACTAGCTACTAAGTACAGGCCAAAATAAACTTGACATTTCTGATGCGTTGGATTCAGTGCAGAATCTATTGGGTGTGTGGACCCGCTGTTCTTCCTTGGGAAGGGGTGGGGGGGGGGCTTCATCACTGTGTCCTGTCCAGAGCCGCAGCAATTGACAGGTCAGCTTTGTGGATTCCAGGAGCTAATCCAGTGTCTAGTTGAGCGGCCTATGAGCTGAGGCGATAACGAAGCCACTCCAGTTGAGGTGTTCTCCATCCGTAGCATTTCCAGGAGCTGGTTCAATCGAGGGCATGGTCAGCAGAAGTTATAACCAAATGACATTCAGCTGTGCCAATGTCGAGAGCGACTCCCGAGAGCTAGTGCGATCTATCTTTCGGTAGCTGCTTTGATGTCGAGGTGCTACTCAACAACTCTAAGAGTACTGCAGTCAAGATTCACCTTGCGGGGAAAAAATAAAATAAAATAAATAAATAAATAAACTCCTCCTATTTTCCATGTTAGCATCGCCATTAGTCGTTTTTTTGATCCCAGGAGGACAGTTTAACTATGATTTCATCATGAAAAATATTTTTTAGGGAGGGTGGGCGACGAACAGAAACAAAGTCTTTGACTATTACAGTACATGTAGTTGGTTGTTTCACAGCTATCAAGCATAACTTCTTCCAATTTTTCTTCGCAAGTAGTTAGCACTGCCATGGCTCAGAGTAGAGCCCCAAAGCCTAAGAGGAAGAAAGTATCATATGCTATATACCAGTGGACAACTTTCGGACAAGGTCCCAGCTTACGATACTTTCCTCCTCTTAGGCTTTGGGGCTGAGGTATCGCTACTCTGAGCCATAGCAGTGCCAACAACTTGCGAAGATAAACTACAACAACTTGGCTTGTTAGCTAAGCAGAAACAGCAGGTAGCTAGTGCTGGATTGCTAGTGCTAGATTACTAGTGTTAGATTGCTAGTGGTAGATTACTAGTGCTAGATTACTAGTGCTAGATTACTAGTGCTAGATTACTAGCGCCAGATTACTACACCAAAAAAGTCTGAACAAAAGTTAGTAGCACTGCACGTGTCTGACATGCTGCAGCCCATGTCTTGATAGAGATTAGTCCCACCCCAAACATTGGGCAGTCTTGCTCAGTCTCACATCGGTCGGAAATTGGCCGATCGGCCGCTGCCATTTTGTGCACTGGGGAAGGGAGCCATATGTAAGGAGCAAGGGGGGCAATCATGTGAAGGTGTGAAGGAGAAGAGGGAAACCATTTGTACAGGTGCAAATGCATATACACAGCACAAGCAGTATCACTCGTTTGATCCACTTTCAAAAAATTTGCAAGCACTAAAACTTCCCATAACCAAAGCTCAGATCTCGGCTAAAACTCGTTAGATTGGCAGCTTCTTGGCTTCCTAAACAATGGTTTTGGCCGCTATTAGCTCCAAAAAGCCTCCTGCGTGCCTTGTTACGTAGCCACCAGGCACTGCACACCGTCAACCTGTTATGAACGACTACAGGATAGATGAATCGAGACATATGTGAGACTTCTTTGATTCGTCTTCATCGCTGATAGAGGAGCAAAACTTGCACTAACACCAATGCAGAAAATGATCCGGAATGGTAATTGAGCAGATATGGTGAACATGCATATGAACAGTGCAAGGAGGATAACATATTTGAAGATTTCGAATGCTCATCCAAATATTCAGAGGATCACAACAGCTTGTAGAAAGTGTAGAAAGGTGAAAACCTCCCCCCCCCCCCCCTTGAAATCCACCTTCAAGAATCTGCTATGGATCTATCTATATATCTTGATTTAACTTCTGTATAACAGGTCCTTTCACAAGTTTTGACTCCAAATCTTCCAATGGCTAGTACCGACTAACCTGTTTCTCAGTGGTGGAAAAATCATGCACGCCAATATTGTACTGCTTTTAAAATGATCGGTGTACACGAACTACAAATGGTAAAGGGTCACATAACAGATCGTTGTCTACATGGGTACAGTCCGGTTTCCTTTCTTGTGTCAGTCCAACATAGTTGCTTGTTTTTGGATAAAAACATTTCTGTTCATGTTAAATACTTGAAGAACCTTACAGAGCATACCTACAACCTCCTCCAAAGCAAATCATGACTAGTGTACACGAAGAGAGGACCTGCGGAAGCCCTGCAATGTTCCTGCTCTGCTTGTAACTCATGTAGGCTACATGTTCTCAATTTGTCCCAGATGACCCACCATGAATATGCATTAGTGGCATACTAATCGCTCTCCCCCTCTCTCTCTAACAAACTCTTTTATTGACACTATAAAAGTGAGTGGCGTGTAATGGGGAGGTCAAGTGCTCCTCTCCCTTCTGGCCTAAATGTCTGACAACAAGAAGCTATCATCCGATGGCTACACACACACGCACGCACGCACACACACAAAACCACAACAATAGGGAAAAAAGTTTGCGTGGAACCATTAGCTTCCTACAAAATGTCCGTGAATGCAATGATTGAACATCTTGTTCCCTCAAAGATGAGGAAGATGGGAGGGTCTCTCTCTCTCACACATACTAGCTCTCTCCCGCTCTATTTCTGTCCAAGTAAAATTAAATCCTGTGGCACTCAACACGTCACGTCATACACAAACAAAAATAAACAGGAGACTAATTTCCTGGGTTGCCTTTGTGCCGATCTCTTCCGCCTTTGTGTCATTACAGAGAAATTTGAAGATTGCAGCGGTCAGTGTATACTACGACAGATCATAGCATGGATATACCGCATGGTTGGTGGCATTGTATATACAGACAACTACTATGCATGTTGTTTGGATAGAGGAGGTGGCTAAACTGAAATCATGCTTACTACATTCATTTGTGCAATCGACCAGCAAGGCGAAGGCAATATGTTCAAAATATATGTTTAGTTGGTAGTATTTATATGCGCACTAGCTCATCCTCTAATATATAATCCCTCCACCCCAGCTCCCCAAACCACTCCCCATCCACGACCTATTGGAGGAGGGGTGTTTAAGTTTACCAACCAAAATCTTATTGTTTGCCTCAGCCCTATGCCCTAACTCCAGCCCTAATAGCTGTAGCCCCTGTGCTAAGCTAGCCCTAGTCTCCTGTCCTAGCCAAAGCCCTAACCCCACCCCACTAAGTAGCCCCAGTTCTAAGCAGTCTCAGCACCTTCCCCCAGTCCTCAGTAGCCCCAGCACCAGTCCCAGTCTAGGTCCCAGCACTAGTCCTAGCCCTAGTCTAGGTCCCAGCACTAGTCCTAGCCCTAGTCTAGGTCCCAGCACTAGTCCTAGCCCTAGTCTAGGTCCCAGCACTAGTCCCAGTCTAGGTCCCAGCACTAGTCCTAGCCCTAGTCTAGGTCCCAGCACTAGTCCTAGCCCTAGTCTAGGTCCCAGCACTAGTCCCAGTCTAGGTCCCAGCACTAGTCCTAGCCCTAGTCTAGGTCCCAGCACTAGTCCTAGCCCTAGTCTAGGTCCCAGCACTAGTCCTAGCCCTAGTCTAGGTCCCAGCACTAGTCCCAGTCTAGGTCCCAGCACTAGTCCTAGCCCTAGTCTAGGTCCCAGCACTAGTCCTAGCCCTAGTCTAGGTCCCAGCACTAGTCCTAGCCCTAGTCTAGGTCCCAGCACTAGTCCCAGTCTAGGTCCCAGCACTAATCTTAGCCCCAGCACTAGTCCTAGCCCCAGCACTAGTCCTAGCCCCAGTCCTAAGTAGCACCAGCACTAGTCCTAGCCCCAGTCCTAAGTAGCCCCAGCACTAGTCCTAGCCCCAACACTAGTCCTAGTCCCAGTCCTAAGTAGCCCCAGCACTAGTCCCAGTCCTAAGTAGCCCCAGCACTAGTCCTAGCCCCAACACTAGTCCTAGTCCCAGTCCTACAGTACTAGTCCTAGTCCCAGTCCTAAGTAGCACCAGCACTAGTCCTAGCCCCAGTCCTAACCCCAATTAATTACCACTAGTCCTACCCTAGCCCTCCCTCCCAACACCAATCCTAATCCCAGACGCAACACTACCCTAACCTCTCAATACTACCCATAACCCCAGCCCTACCCTAGCCACCCCCCAACACCATCCCTAACCCCAGACACAGCACTACCCTAGCCTTCCCCAAACGCCACTCATAACCCCAGCACAATCCTAGTCCTAACCCCAGTACTACCCTAGACTCCCCCCCCCCCCCCCCCCCCAACACCAATCCCTACCCTAGCCCTCCACAACACTACCATAACCCCAGCCACAGTCCTAACCCCAGCACTAAGCCTTACCCCCAACACCAATCCTAGCCCCATTGTAGCTCTCCCCCAGCACCAATCGTTGCCACAGCAGCATTAGCTCCAGTCATGCCCCAGTCATAGACCCAATACTCACTAGAACACTAGGCAGCAACCAAGATGGTGGGTGCCTATGCCCCACTTCACAGAAAGCACACCCGAAGCATGTTAATACCATCTTAGCATGTTGGTTATAGAATAAAGGATTGTAATGGCAAACTTTGACATGAATTCTTACAGAGATGCAACTACACAGAGAATAAACTTTTACTCACTCTCTGCCTCCTCTCATCCTCAGTAATCTCCTGGCTGACCACCAAGGACACACCTCCTATTTCTCCTCCATCGATCTCCTCCCAGCTACTGGTACTGAGTGGCTGCGTAGAAGACCTCTTCATGGCACTACTCCCAGAGTATGTTTGAGTTTGACGACTTGCACTGTAGTTGTCTGGCACTTTGTTGATGAGGTTCTTTGGAAGGCGACGGTTCTGAAGTCCCTTGCACTGACTTAGTGCTGCACGATCCCTCTGAGCAGAGTTGTCGAGAATCTGATGTCTCGTCTAAAACAAAGAAAGGGAAGGTAAAAATTTCCCGTGCTGGACACACCTTTCATGCCCACAACACACACTTCCTCAGACAAGTATACACATGTCCACAACACATCCTCAGACAGGCACACACACACGTCCACAACACACACTTCCTCAGACAAGCACACACACACACACCAACAACAACAGCACACACACATCCACAACATACGCCTCCCCAGACACACATCCAAAACACACTTCCTCAAACAACGTGTCCACAACAAACACTTCCTCAGGCATGCACATACACACAGCACACACACAACATACACTTCCTCAGGCACGCACATACACACAGCACACACTCAACATACACTTCCTCAGGTACGCACATACACACACAACATACACTTCCTCAGGTATGCACATACACACAGCACACTTCCTCAGGTACACATGCACACACGTCCACAACACACACTTCCTCAGGCATGCACATACACACAGCACACACACAACATACACTTCCTCAGGCACGCACATACACACAGCACACACTCAACATACACTTCCTCAGGTACGCACATACACACAGCACACACACAACATACACTTCCTCAGGTACGCACATACACACAGCACACACACAACATACACTTCCTCAGGTACACATGCACACACGTCCACAACACACACTTCCTCAGGTACGCACATACACACAGCACAACACACACTTCCTCAGGTACGCACATACACACAGCACACACACAACATACACTTCCTCAGGCACGCACATACACACACACAACATACACTTCCTCAGGTACGCATGCACACACGTCCACAACATACACTTCCTCAGACATACATGCCCACAACACACACTTCCTCAGGCAAGTTCAATAAACCAAGCTTCCTCATCGAAACTAGCCGTACTGGTCGAGACCTTCAAGCTGATCACTATCTGTACGCCGTGCCTTAACCCTTCATGGCTGATTACTACACCAATTAATATTTGGAATATTTTTGTTTTTCTTGCATGCTAATTTAGGCCAAAGAGCATAGCAGTCATCATAGCCTTAAGCTCAGCCAATCGGTCTTCTAAGTGCCAGGCAGGCAATCATTTTCTCTCAGAGCTCTTCCACATTACATATGAAATTATTTGCTGTTTTAAGTTCGAGCCGGCCATTACTATAGCTACTCACTTTATTTAGCCCTTTTCTTTTTGTCGAAGACGATAACGCTTGCCTCTGCAAACCTTGCTATCTCAGCAACCGCAGCGCTATTCTAGTCGAGTAGGGTTAGATGCAACCTTGTCGGTCAACAGCAAGTTGAACTTCACCTTGCGAGCTCTAGCGAAGCTTTTAGGTAACACGTTACCAAGTTGCAATTCTTGTGCAGAATATATACGCCATCGTCGAGAACGTGAAACCAGTATGCACCAGTATCGGCCCTAAAGAGCTAATGAGGGGTGTGGTTGTATTGCAGCTGGAGTGTGAACCCCATCAAGTGGCAGCATGACTACTTTCAAAGTAGCAATCGAAGACGCTGGTTTTAAAAACCACGCCAAGCTTAAAACAATTTGTAGCAAGGAGCTGAGAATTACTGAAACTTTGTGCAAATAATCTTCACAACTTGATTTGCTACAAAACATATAAGACACCTTTTAAGTGCATTCACGAGTTCACATCACAAATGTGATTCACTTAACATTAATTAGGACACAAATCGCACAGACTTCTAACTGGTGTTAACAGCCACCTAACACTAAGAAGGACAAGTAACCAAATATCAGTTCCTTGTTTGGGGACAAACATAGCCCACTAGACAACTGACCCACACCGTCATCAGATAAACACACATCACATCATCAACTGACATGCGCTGGTAGATTAGACCACAGGAGAGAGGGAGGGAGGAAACGTTCATTATGATTCTATACTAAATGATTGCCTTAATATCACTAGAGAATATTCATGGACTAGTATATAAATATATATATATCTTTTTAGGGGGGGGGGGGGGGGGGGGGGTTACACTCGTCATACAGTACACATAGCCTACGTGCAAAGCACCAATATAAACTCCACATGCACCAATATAAACTCCACATGCACCAATATAAACTCCACGTGCACCAATATAAACTCCACATGCACCAATATAAACTCCACACACACCAATATAAACTCCACACGCACCAATATAAACTCCACACGCACCAATATAAACTCCACACACACCAATATAAACTCCACACGCACCAATATAAACTCCACACACACTACACACTTCTGATCACTTTGAGGATATTACTAGTGCCATAATTAGCATTGCACTGAAGTAGCAACCTGAATGATATGAAAAGGTTGCACTTGGCCAGAGCTACAGAGAAGAGAGAGAGAGAGAGCAAGTCCAGACATGAGGACGTGGGTCTCAGTATGGAACCGTGGTCCAAGAGAGTCGCAGATAATTAGCAAAGTGTCACAGAACAGCTGCAAAACAAGAACAAATCAGCGAACTTTGAACTCCAAGCATGCCTACACGGGAGTACAGTGAATGGAGGTGATGTTTGAGTTTGTCACTGGCCGTATATGGAGGCTGACCATGGAGGACCTCATTCACACATGTTCTGTGAAAGTACTTGTAAACTACACACCCATAAGCATGTGATGTTAGAGCCAGTTCACACAATGCAAGGCTAGCCAGAACCCTACATCATAACCGGCAGCACAACTCAATGAAACGCTGGAATTCCAACTGGCGCATCCATAGCGCAGAATTGGACCACCCAGAACGCTTAAGCCTTGCAGGTAATGCACTGCACTGCGAGCTGTTTCATTCGTGTCATGCTGGGGAAAATGATGACATTTACGAATTATTGAAGCCATGAGGTGGTTCCCCTACATCTGGGAACATATGCACAGATCCACTGAGAGTGTGCACAGACATCAGGAGTGTGAAGGAGAGTTCCTGGAAGCGGGAGACAAGCCAGGTTTAAAGTGCTCTAAAGCTAGAATAGAACATTACAATGACCTTCTCAATGCTCAATTTAATCTCTGGACATTTCGACTAGATGCTCCAGCCTTCATCAGGAATAATGCAGGCTAGCGCACTAGGGGAAACGTCGAGAGATTAAATTTCATATTCATTATTGAGGTCATAGTAATATCGCTATGTCAACTGAGAGTTTGTTTAGAGTTCTTAAGCTACCGAAGATTTTATCTTATAATCTTTCAGTCGGGTTTTAAGGTTACTGATTCTTTTGCCGTTCCAACCGAATGCTTCCGTCTTCATCAGGGTGAATGGGAAACACGCACTCAAATGCAATGCATTTATACTCGCTGGCAACTCATTTCACACGAAATGCACTTGGGGACCCTTGAAATGTTTTTGTGTGTGCTCTTACTGAAATTTTGGAGGGAATGAAAGAGCTGCAAGTGGTCACATGACCTGAGGTTGGTGTGTTAAGTGACGCTTCATGCCTTCTCCGAGTGGTATAGCAACGTATCAGAGAGATATTAATGGGATGGTTTGACGTGCAAAGTGTAGAGAGTCGAGACCCAGCAACCAGGTCTCTCCACCCCATTGAAGAGCCGATCCTTAGGTGTGAGATGGATGTGCAGTGCCTCCTTCGCGAAAAAAAATTTCTTCTTATAAATCACTGAGGCCTCTTCCCACAAGATTGGGTGGAGGTGGCATGCTCTGTGATTGCAGACTTTTCTTCAAGTTCTCCCTTCCTGCATGCATCCTTTCACTCCATGATCCGGGTCTCCAACCTCTCCCTTGTCTCACCAATATGCACTTTTCCACAGCTGCAGGGGATTCTATACACAACTGATTAATTAATTGTAGATTGTAATCTATCTCTGACACTGGTAATATGAGACCTTCAAGTTATGCCTGATTTTGAAATGACCCTGGCATTCAAATCTGATGCACTGCGCAAGCCAGGGGGTGGGGTGGGGGCTTTCCCCCCTCTATTTCCACCCACTCCCTCTAAGTTGACTCCTTCAATGCCGATACATGTAGGAAGAGAGAATTGGAAAGTGTGCTATGCGTAGAAGCACAACCACCACCCAATCTTGTGGGAAGAGACCCCAGTGATTGATAGAGCCAGAAAATGGAGGGAATTGCTTGTGAAGGAGGCATCGCACATTTGGAGGGGAAAAATAGCTGACAATGAAAGATGATGTAGCTATTGATTTGGTACTGTGGTGGCCGTAGCGATTTAGTTCATCGCATTACCCATGCGTGGCTCAGCCGAAGCTGCCTTGCCAATGGTGGATTCGAAATGATCAAGACAGAGTCCTCAAGTAACATGGTAGCAAGAACCATGGAATTAACACAGCAACGGTGTCACATTACGAAGCAGCTTTTCACTTGTCACCTGCTCATATGGCAAGCACTACACAACATAAATCCTGCCTACCCCAAACAGAACGGTTTCGTTGACCCTGGGACCAAATTCAATATGCCAAATTTGGCATTCAAATGAAACAAGATGCCTAAATGAGATACCATTTGGCCAGACCCAGACCGGGGGAGTCACGACACAAGGATATAGTCTCACCAGGTATAAAATCGATATACAAATGTCGGGGCGAGGCGCTGCAGGCAATCCAGGGATGTCTATGGATATCCTCAAGATATAAAGTTGGTGGCCAACCTAATCCTAGTCCTGGCCAGTATCACTGTATGAGATCAAGAATTATTAAAAATTTTAAGACTTCTGTAGAGGATCCTCAGCAGTACTGGACACACACGAGGATGTCACATGACAAAGCTAAAAATGTAAAATTACAATTGTGTCTTGAACTTGGTTGACTCTGGCCTCTGAGCAAAGCAGCACACAAGATGTAGGACTACGAGACCAGTGCATCGTATATTATATCCCATTGACAAAAGAGTATTTTTTTAAAAAGGCCTTTACAATTCAATAATGCAGCCCGTTTGTCTGAGAAGGAATGTTTCAATGCTTCCCTAATTGCAGTCGACAGTAAAGAGAGCACGTACTAGTTGGTCAGGCAGAGAGACCCCTAAGGTCTTAAAACTCGATACCCTGATTCTGGACTGATGTTACCAAGCACATAGAGGGGGACATCCCTTTTCCTTTAAAGGGATGCATGCTTTAGACACTTTTCTCAAAGAAAAACATGCCATGTAGGAAATGTGTTCTGTTAGAGTGGAATGAAAGTGGTATACAGCTGAGGGCTTACATCAACATGGCGTGTGCACATGTGACAGAGCCACAGCTTGAGCTGCACTCTGCTAATTAACATGTTGATGAAGATACAGAGCACTTGTGTGTATGTACTAGGCCCATCTGTAGTGTGCTGGAACATGTGTGCATGTTGTGAGAGTGTCGAGTGCCTCAGCGTACGGTGTGTGTATTGTGAGTGTCTCAGTGTATGTAGCATGTGAGTGAGTGTGTCATGTGAGTGCGCTGTGTACGCGTGCCTCAGTTTTGTTGCGAGTGTAGTGTGAGTGCATTGTGTGAGTGACTCAGTGTGTGTGATGTGCAAATGAGTGCCATGTAAGTATGCTGTGTACGAATGCCTCAGTGTGTGTGAGTGCCCAGTGTTTGTGTGAGTGCATCAGTGTGTGGTGTGTGAGTGCATTTTGTGAGGGCCCTAGTGTGTGTGGCGTGTGGATAACTGTGTCATGTGTGTCATGAATGAGTGTCTTGGTGTGTTATGTAAGAGTGCCCCAGTGCGTGCGTCGTGTGAGAGTAGTACTGTGCATGTGTGCCCCAGTGTTTGTGTGAGTAGTGTTGTGAGTGTTTAAGACTGCATTGTGTATGTGTGTGCGTGCTAGGTGTGCTCATTACCACTAATAAGGATCAGAGTGTACTCAACACTATATATGTCACACATAATTAAAAGCTACTACTTAAAACATTTCATGCTCATAATAAAGAAATGTCTTTCTGAGTTTTCGCAAATTGATTCCCTTACTGGTTAATTACAGATAGAGTCTAACGACCACACAAAAAAACACACGAATCGAGCACAAAATACAACTATCATAACAGCATAAGATAGGGAGGGGGGTTGAGTGAAGGAGCTCTGTACTCCATCCAAAGGGAACCACCTGTTAGTTGGCTGCATGCACTAGCCTATGCTTTCCACTCCATGGGAATGTCAACCAACCAGCAGTGTTTCCTCCTCAAGACACCCTCCATAGCTGGAACTCGCCTGGGGCTTTATAAAGCGAGAACAAGCTGTCAAATGTTGTGCTAATTGCAACTAACAACACAAAGAGTTTGCACCTAGCGTAGCCATTCACGCTATTAACAAGTCAAAACATGTGAATGAAGCACTTTTCAAAGTACTGAGCCAGTCTCTGCGAAGCATAGGGGTTACCCCAATAGAGCTTCAATCTCAGACAGTGTTGCATTAGCTTGAAGGCTTGAAAAGGGAGCTCACACAGACTTTTCCCATTTCACAACTAAACACATTTCACAACGAAATAAATCTTACAGTAGTAGTATATACTTACCACTGCATCAAAGTCGTAGTTCAAAACTTCACTGAAATCCCTGAGACTGTCAGTATTGAGCAGTATGGGGAAGGGGTCCTACACACAACCAGATACAAACACAAATGTAATAACTACTACGAAATTAAACTAGCTATAGCAAATTAGCCAGCTTCTTATAGCTGTCAAGTATTACGCTGCCCGCGAAGCAAATCCTCACACTGTGATCCATGAATTTCATTAATAAACCACACACCAATGGCTTCTTTTGACTCGACAACCGATTCCATTCACGAGTAAAGAGTTCCCTTCAATAGCATAACGCAACTACTACCGCAGCTCAATCAATTTACTATTGTCTATTGAACAAGTCCTTTAGTCATTTTCTATTTTATGCTCCAAGACATAACCCACCTAGGCCTACTACATAAACACTACAGAACTATACTTTAGCAATTGCCGATACAGCACTCCAATTAAAGTGCACTTATCACACCAAACCTGTTAAAATGTTGAAGTAGCAAAACCGAAGACACTAGAATCCTGATCTGTAGACAGGCGTGTACAAAGTAACACTTAGCTAACTAGAGACTCCTGACAGTAGCTATGTAGATATATACATACTTGGCAGTGCTGACTGTTAGCAAAATCACTGACCTTTGCAACTGGACAGATTCTGCCAGGGCTTTGTATTTAATCTGCCACTGTACAACAGCTTTGAACTGTTAACAGGATATCCTGCTGGCAAGCAGCTGTATGTCATCAGGCGCTGACACAAACACAATTAAATTACACTCATAGCCAGGCCACAACTGCCTACCAACACAATACACACAATAGCGTTGACTTAAATTGCAGGGACTTACTCAGGGTTTTTCTTGCTCGAGCCGAGAACTTCTTCACAAGCCGTAGTCAAACTCGGGGATGTTTAGAAAGTTTTTGAAGCTTATAACTAGATTAGACCCAAGGGTGTGGCTGTATTTAAGGACAGAAATGGCTAACACAGCCGACTGACCCAGAACAAGTGCCCTTAGGACTGCCCCATGTGAACTACAGATTTAGCGGAGGAAGCTTCCCAAAAAGAAAAGAGTTAATTGGCAGTGTAGGAACAGCTCAACCACAATTAACATAGTGAGCGTTCAGGCACACACACACAACTCGTTGCACCCGAGTCTACAAAACACACACACACACAAAAACACTTTCAGATTAGCACTCAAAGTGAGGCTACTGTTTGATCTGAAAAGCTTTTCTTGGAAGCCTGTAAAAGTTAATTGTGATGAAGTAATAGTGGAAGAAGTATGTTAACATATATTATAAGAAAACAATGCATTCATAAAAGTATATATTATGTATTAAATATCACACGTATATTATAGACAATACTAATTGTGATGATAGGAGTGGTGGCAATTAAATGCTGCTGAGGATGCCCTGGAGCACTGTCGACCATATCCATCAAGAACAGCAACCATCCAAGACGACGGGAATTTTTAGATTTAAAAAAAAGCAACCTTCGAGATGGGAGATACTGTGTGCATATAGACGTGGTGGTAGAGGATGGATGATATAATTAAGCAGGGGCCTACCTGTAGCTGTGATGTTATTAAATGTGGGGCATATGGTCATACACTATAGCATGGATGTGTTACTTAGCTAATACAGTTATGTTTTGCATTACTTTGGCACACTTCATCTATTAAGTGTGCACCCATCCGAGAAGTGTCGTGCCCTGTGGCTAGCAGCAATTTGGTAGTGGACGAAAGAGGGAAGCAAGTGCCTTTGAAACAAGTCCAAGTTGATCCGACTTCTTCCAATACCGAACTTTCTCAGAAAATAAAAGTGGACAACTTGCAACCTTTCCGACTTGTAAGCTGCTAATAACGGGAAAGACTGAACAAGTACACAAGAGATATACTGAGAAAGAAGACCTACTGTGTGTGGATTGCATGCAATAACCTGTAGATAGACATGGTCTTTATTGTGAAGGGTAGAGACTCGAGGGTAACTTAGGAAAGTACCTCAGCTCTCCACACAATCCATCAAAAAGGATCTCTTACAAGATTGGGTATCCAGGTCAATGCTATTCAAGAAAGTGTGGTAGTCTATTATCCAATGGGTGATTATGTAACCCGGATTCACGCTATGTACGTGAACGTACAAGTCCTATAATTTATACAGCAAGTGTGTACCAGGAACACAGACAGTAGAGAGACAAAGAGGAAGAGAGGGAAGGAGGAAGAGAGAGGAAGCAGAAGAGAGAGGATCAGTTGAGGCTCATACTGCAGCTGCTTTGTGAGGAGCTTGCAAGTTGGTATCGATGCTTCTTGATCGTAATCATCGACACTCCCGCAAACCTGTGCAACATCTATAGAAGAAGAGCAGTGATGCTCTCCTAACCTTGTCCACGTCCTTGAACATTAGACGCCATGTGCTAAGTCAGCATTGCAGCTGAGGAGAGGTACGCTATTGTTTTGGCAAGACTCTGGGAAGCAGTTACAGAACTAAGAATCACCAATACTGAGAGTGTGAGCAGACAGGGAATTTGTAAGACGACGTCCCTCATCACAAACGTCTACCCAGGAGGAAGAGGAGGAGGAGGAGGAGGAGGAAGAGGAGGAGGAAGAGGAGGAGGAGGAGGAGGAAGAGGAGGAGGAGGAGGAGGAGGAAGAGGATGAGGAGGAGGAGGAAGAGGAGGAGGAGGAGGAAGAAGAGGAGGAAGAGGAGGAGGAAGAGGAGGAGGAAGAGGAGGAGGAGGAAGAGGAGGAGGAGGAAGAGGAGGAGGAGGAGGAGGAGGAGGAAGAGGAGGAGGAAGAGGAGGAGGAGGAGGAAGAGGAGGAGGAGGAGGAAGAGGAGGAGGAGGAGGAAGAGGAGGAAGAGGAGGAGGAGGAGGAGGTTTTAAAATGTTAATAACTCTCTCAATGCATTAAAAGTCTCATGGCAGATGCATCCAAGCTACATGGTTGTCATACAGTCTGACAATGTGAACTTTGTACTGACCCACCTCTCATTGTTCAACCAAGCTACAAACCAAATTAAGACTTAGTTTCCTGCTTGGAACAAATATCGTGGTGTGCAACTATTACTACTAGCATTTTTTTGTTGGTTTTGTTAATTGCTCTGAACGAGGACCTATTTTAAGTTCGCTTTACATAACAAACAAAACCTTGAACCAGTTCAGAGAGCTGGGCCCATTGATACCCTGCTATTTGAAAACAAAAATCCCCTGGTGGAAACAATTCTTTTGTCCAAATTTGGTGCACGGGTGCAACTTAGGTTTCTGATGTATCAGGTATCAACGCTGAGCTTATGCGATGACATCAGATTTCTCTTAGGTTATGTCATGCCATCTAGGTGTAGTGCGTCTTCAGATTATTAGTGGTTTTGGTTGGCAATTCAGTGAAGCAGCTGCATATCGCCTAAACAACTAAAGGTATTGGTCTTGAGCCGATCCCACAGCTCAAGAAAGGTAGAGCCAGCTGACAATCAGCGGCCATGTTCCATCCATGTTGCATTGGTTGGAACTAAATCCATTGAAAGTAAATCTAATTGACTGGGGTGGGTGTGATGGGAGGGGGGAAAGGTCCTATCTTGGTGGTGGCACATCCTTTTAAAGTGGCTTGACTTTTGCATTTTTTTTTGCCAGTATATACAAACCCAGTATATACAAACACAAAAGCAAACTGATATTGGGGTCTAACTACCTCAAGGCATGAACTCTGTCCCCTAACCCCCCCCCCCCACTCTTGAACTGCTTCACTGTGTGTTTAGGGCAGCTACCCATTAGAAGTACTGTTGATTCAGCATTACAAATCCCAGATCTGAGGCTATAATCCACATGAAAGAAAACTTTTAGCTATCATAATATGCCCAGCTACACCCCATTCCCTCCCACATTAACATCCCACCTGGACTCTACATACGGAGATCATAAACACCTCTTCGGCCCTTGAGTATTTCATTGTGCAGATAAAATATGATGTGTGATTTTTTCCCTTGTGAAGTCCATCTGTTAATTCTGACATTAGACACCAATACAACACTTTAAAAAACAACCTCACTAGTGACCAATGGAAGTTTTTTTACAACACCACACATGATTTCGGTAGCTGAAGGTGAATAAAGAATGAGCAAGGTCAGGATGTAGTATATTGTATACACAATTTGGTTAACACTTCACTAACACCTCCAAAGTGCCATAGTTAGCATAATCCCTATATTGTTTTGACCCCTATTTTAAAATTGGTTAACACTTCACTCAACACCTCCAAAAGTGCATAATTAGCATACTCCCTATATTGTTTTGACCAAGTGGTGGATGGCAACCCCTTGCCTCCACCACTCGCCCCCAAAAAACTAAAGCTCTCGCAGCTAAGACTCACATTGGCAGCATCTTATTAGCTGCCTAAATGGTGATTTGGGTATTACTAGCTCCAAAAGACTTCCAAAGTGGTACTCCAAAAGACTTCCAAAGTGGTACTCCAAAAGACTTCCAAAGTGGTATACTGGTAGTAAACTGGCAACCCCCCCCCCCCAAAAACAACAACACACGTAGCAAGTAGTGAACCCTTCCTAAAATTCATCTTCAAGGATCCATGTTTAGCCCCCCCAACTTAAAAGGTTAGTATCTGACTAGCCAATACCTATATTTGGCCAGTACTGATGAATATTAATATCGATTCTGGCCACACCTCTTGTGGGTGCATTAGTTAAAGTTGGTTGACCCACCCACACAATACTTAAAGGTTATATTTGACCTCGGCCAAAATATATTGAGAATTGATTCAGCAATTGTTACCACGATTATTTCGAAAATAAAATGCTCAAAACAGCAATTCTACAAGATTTCATCTATGTACCTATCCTCCACCTAGCCCTACCCCCCCCTTCATTTGCATACAATAGGACCATTCCCCCAAACTACCGGAAGACTCCAAATCTTCCAATGCACGTCCACGACTCATCTGTTACTCTAGTGGGAAGGAAAGGTGTAGGTAGGGGCGGCTGTGGATGTTGCAATCAAACCAGCTCACATGCCGTTTTATCACCAGAATTGGGTAACGATCGTCTTTCACACAACTTGAGCTAGGTCATGCCATGCAGCTGAACCTGGTCAACTTACTGAACAATCTTCATCAAGCATGTGTAGTTGAGCAATCAACATGTGCTATGCTGGATCCTTAAATATGGAGTTTTCCTATGCAACTCTTGCCTAAGTCCTTGAAGGAGGCCATAGCTGATCCTTAGCTGACTTGAATAACAGAGTATGCTATGTTTGACTTGTGTAGGTACAACAATCTGATGAAGGCTAGAGCAGTATGAAGGCTAGAGCAGTTTGCCAAAATGCCAAGAAACAAATCAGTTGATCATTGAGAAAGTCGATTAAAAAATTAGGAGTGGCTCGTCTTTGTTCGTTAGTTTTCTGCTGTTTGTTTTGCCACATGTTCAACAACAAAAACACCAGCACAAACAACTTGATTGGATTGATTTTTTTTAAATTAAAAAAAAGAGAGAAAAATGGAGTGTGCCCACAGAGACGGCAAAACACAGACAACCCCTTACCATTTTAGTGTATATGATATTGAATGGTAAAGGGTCATCTAACTAGGTGTGGTCTGTGGTTTACATGGTACACTCGTGTCCTTTCTTCTTTGACCAATAAACTTTTTTTTAAGAACTCTTGAGCTTACAGGATGGTCGGGTGAGAGAGAAGAAGAGTCTTTCCTGGCAAACGATCGGCCATTGATCTCCGCTACAGGCTTGGGTTTGGGTTTGGGTTTAGGCTTGGGCATGGGCATGATGAAACCGGGCCTTCCACCAACTCCACTTTTGCTAAGCATCTCCTTCATCCGGGACACCCTGTCATCACTGTCCTTCAGCTAAAGAGGGAGAGAGAAAAAGAGGATAATACAATAACGACCATGACAAACAGACCAAGACAGACTAGTGGTAAATCTGTGTAAACTGGGTCGGTCAGAGGAGCCACAATAATCTTAATGAATTTTTCTTAATGAATTTTTCTTAATGGTCACTCTAGTGTCGTCACAACACACACATCATCTCACCACCTAGGAAGGAACTGGACTGCTATGGAAGACACTAGCATCGAACAAAGCCTGCTGGTAAACATTTGGAAACTTGTTCATGAAAATTGTTAGTCTACACAGGTAATAAATGCGTCAAGAAGATGCAGAGCAAGCAGTTCTAGCTGGCTAACTTGCAGCAGATAAGCCCCACTTCTCTTGGTCTACAATGATAGTTGATGAGAAACTACTGGTCTCCCTCCACACGTAATGCAATAGCTAACTTCCATGACATATAAAACACACATACACACCACATGAAGTTGAAATTTAACACAAAGAAACTTATCACGCTCTCTACAACACAGAGTATTTAAACTTATTGGAAAAACAAACAAAACAACAACAACACACAAACAACAAGTTACAACAGCTTTAGGAAAAAGCAGCTGCCGGGCTGGAGCAGGGAAGTTATAAGGGTAACTGGCAATTCTTCGGCAGGAGTAACCAAGCCCAACGTTACCTTACTCTAGCTACATGCATCTACTTGCACCAAATGAGGAAGTATATAATATTTACCTATATTTTTAAAATGCAGCTATTTTTTATATTTTTTTTTTAAGGTGTGCTCACTCACTCACTGCACTCAATTTGTTTCCTTGCTACATCAAATGGGAGAGGTAACCGTTCACTTTTCAATGGAACCCTATGGACAACAAAGGCACAGCACTCAGTTACTAACTCACTGCGCTCAATTTGTATGCCTATCAACCCAGTGATGTACATCAAATGGGTGAGTTATCAGTGCACTCATTTTTCAACCCAAAAAATGTAGAATTCAAGGTAGACCAATCACTCTCTCACTGGCTCAATTTGTATCCATTCATCAACCTATTTTTCCGCTGATCAAATGAAAACGGTACACGAATATTAAGGGTATGCCCACTCTCTTACTTGGCTTAATTAAGGTACACTTGTGGTTGTACTAATGACCGTCCCCTCCCACGCCAAAGGAAGATCACCTAATATGGTCCCATGAGCTGTATATCTACTAAGTTCAAAAGCTTCAAGCACACATACATTGTTAGACAGATATGTACAATAAAATTCACCACGCTTCACACTAACTACTGAATCACCGCCACCTACGACTGAAGGATACTTTATACTGACTGATACGTACTAAAACAATAGCAACAAAGTGACTTAACAGTATGTGTCAGCTGTGTGTACGTCATATGCTATCACTTTGAAATGTGCGTCATCCACAATTTGTAGCATCAATTGGATTTCTTTTGCTGGTGGGGACATGCTAAAGAGTCGCTCTTGAGCTTGGGGTAGCCTCAGAAAAGTGTTGGCATGCTCGGGAATTTCTTCAAATGTAAACTACACGTGCACAAAGGGTGTGAGAGTGTTGCTGTCTTGTAGCATGCAGGCTTGGAAGCATGCATATACATATATATATACTTCTAGAGGAGTTCATTTAAAACAATAAGAGCATGCAAATGGAGTGTACATATGCTCTTTATACACAAAACCAACCTGCCCAACTTGATGACTCAGCTTTTATTATTCTCCATATTGGTGTTTATAGATGGTTTTGTCATTACCAAATAGTAATCTTACTTTCTGTATCTTGGATGGTGAAGACAGCCCATTGATCTTATCTCCCTCAGTAACATGTTTCTATGGAGATCACACAAGGAAATATGAGTGTACTAACTCTGGGCTAAATCATATTAAGGGCTCTTTAGTTAAAAACCATATAGAACCAAACCTGCCACAGCAATGAATGGCTTGTGCCAGTTACAAGCCAAATTCAGCTTAAAAGGGAAGACCATTGTCAAAAGGGACCATTAACTGCATAGCCTAGATACACATGGAAAACATAGACAGCTACTTCTACTGCAAGCTCAAGTCATCTACATGGTGTCAGCTTGCTAGTCTGGGGCCAATGATGTTGAGATCAAACTGATAGAATGGTTTGCTGACAGCTGCCTATGTAATCGCATGCCTAGTTCACAAAATCTAACTCCCTGCAAAGGACCTTGTACATTGCAGTCCACCAGTGTGGCAAGTTCAAACATTCACTTGCAGTTCAACATGAAAACTGACGTTTATAGCACTTACTCGGCCAGACATTCCCACAGACAGCAAAGTGACTCAAGTAGAATCCAGCTATGAAGTGCCTAAACTGTAGCTGATTAACAAAAAAAGTTGTCCTCATCCACGCAAGGCCAAATATTATCGTTGCCTCCTTTGAAAAGGCTGGCTACAATAGAAGTCGAACCACACCTACGACGTTGCTCAAAGAGATGGAGAGTTAACTTGCCGATTCTAGTGGTAAAAGAGCAGCAGTAGTTTTACGAACAACAAATCAACATCTGTTTGACAAGCCGTGAAGTGTTCCACAGTGGCCAAGGAGAGAATCAATCTACAGTTTTAGACGGTGACGTCGGTGAAAGGTGTGGTTAAGGACGGAGTGCCTTACCTCCCAGTTTGAGTGAAATGACGACCACCAACAAGCGTGTTGTGTATGTAGGGGGGTTGGCAGAAGAAGTGGATGAGAAAATACTTCAGGTAAAATATTTCCTTTGAAAACCTGTACTCTTTGAAAACCTGTACTTTTGTTACATTTCAAATACACCCACCCCAACCCTTTTTAAACACACAGTCTGCATTCATTCCCTTTGGGGACATCACGGACATATCTATTCCACTGGATTACTCCTCCCAGAAGCATCGTGGCTTTGCCTTTGTGGAGTTCCAGCTGGTGGAGGATGCAGCAGCTGCCATGGACAATATGAATGAGTCTGAACTCTTTGGGCGGACCATTCGGGTGAATATTGCCCGCCCTAAGATGCTCAAGGAGGGAAGTGCACGTCCAGTGTGGTCTGAGGACACATGGCTCCGGAAATATGCAGGAAAGACCCTTGAGGAAAACACTGAATCAGAAAGTGGAGTGGAGAAACAGCCGGGAGAAAAAGAGGCAGATGTGAAGGGAGAAATGGATGGAGTGCCACCAGCTAAGCGTAGAGTTAATCCTCGCGTCTTTCTTCAGATTCGAACTGGCTCAGAAAACCTAGGCAAACTTATCATAGAACTCTTTGCAGATGTCGTCCCAAAAACTGCTGAGAACTTTCGATGTCTGTGTACTGGAGAGAAGGGTTTCGGCTATAAGAGTAGTCCATTTCACCGTATAATTCCACAATTTATGTGTCAAGGCGGGGACTTCACCAGACAGAATGGAACTGGGGGGAAGTCCATTTATGGGTCAAGGTTTGAGGATGAAAATTTCAAGATGAAGCATACAGGTCCTGGTGTGCTTTCAATGGCAAACTCTGGGCCCAATACCAATGGCTCACAGTTTTTTATATGCACGGCCAAAACAGAATGGCTGGACAATAAGCACGTGGTGTTTGGCCATGTCATCGATGGCCTCGATGTTATGAGAAACATGGAAAAAGTTGGGACACAGTCAGGAAAGACAAGTAGGCCTGTCGTCATTGCGGACTGTGGTGAATTATGAGCAAGTAACAATTCATGTGGTAAACACCACACAATAACATTCATAAAATGACATCTGGTTCTTGATACATGTTAAGAAAATTGTGTTCTAGATGCAATTGCACAACGATGGATTTCATTTGACCATGTCTTTTTTTGTTGACAGTTTCACATGACTGAGGTTATGATCTTTACCACTTGGTTGAGTCAAAGTTCAAATCCTATTTATTGATTCACAACAAAGCTACACCTGATTTGACCCTTTACCATCTAGTTGAGAATCCCTTACCTGTTAGAACTTGACATGCACTGTTCCGTCTGATAAAGAATCTGTTTGCATCATAACACGTACCAGGGGCAGATTTAGGATACGGGGGCAGATCTAGGGGGGAGGGGGGGGGGGGGGGCGAGTTGGACTGACAGAGTGGGGTTTACAACTGTGTGCCAAGTGCATGCAATTTCACGTAATATGATTGTCTGTCACAGCAAATAGAAGTCTTCTTGGAGGTGCCTGCATAAAAGCACAAATTCCATCCACAGAACTTCTCTGAGTGAACTGCTATCACTACAAGATCAGAAAAGTGGTCTTCAGCCAAGGTAGACCTTTATCCTTCTATGAAGTGCTTTGCTTCATCACTAGTGGTGTACTTTCTATCACTAAAAGGCTTGTCCAAAATTGAACCAGTTACAATCGCGTTCAGAACGTGCTCAGCATTCCGGGAACGAAATCCAGTTATCACGTGATAGTTGTTGCAAGCGTTAAAGGAGGCAGAGGTGTGGGCTGACCACAAATGCTTGATTCGGTTTCCAGGAACATGTCCGACTACGAGTCAATCGCGCCAAGAAAATGTAGTTAGCTGGGCTATGACAGAACCTGGCAATAGTGCAAAACCAAAATCAAGAACTTGTTGCACAGATACGGAAAGGTTTGTATTCCAGCTTAGCCAGCGCTAGACAATTGTGTCTAGTATGCAAAAGATGATTGCTAAAACTAACCTTGAAGAATGATAGCAAATTAATATCGAAAGTACAGGAACAGGCGAGGTGTGCATGTGTAGACAGCATTTACAGAAAATGAATTAACGTTATATAGGGATAGAAGCAGGGGGAACAATATGCCTCAGCATACATAACTGCCATCACACTGCTTCAAGCTTCAATAACTGAAGTTTGATGCAGGACAATGAATGAAAGAGGATTGATGTTGGAGGCTGAGCTGGAAGAAAAGAGAAGGCAACATTAGGTAGATCTGGAAGAGGATGTGAGCCAACACATGATAAGAAAATGAACCTGACCGTGTTCAGGTTCCTGCAACAAGCAATGGGTTCCTCTTCAACATTCATCCTCTCTCTGCATGCCCACGACAGCTACTCAATTTGAGAGCACATCACATCCACACTACCATCCCAAACATTCCTTTTCCCTTGTAATCCGAATTGAAGATGAGTAGGAACAGTTTTATGAAGACTAAACATATCAGGTACACAAGCAAAACTTTCTTCTGCATTTTCCTCCTCAAATAACTCAAGTCCTATGAACACATAATAATCCATGAAAGGACAACAATAGTATTAATTTAAAATTGTGGTTGACTAATGCATGTGATTAACACGTGAACAAACACGTGAATCTACTATTGTGGCCTCCCACTTGCCAGTGAACAATCTTTGTGCCATTCTGGGGATTTATCCAGATCCTAACCAGCTCTAAAGATTTAGATAAGGAACCAGCTTATGTTTGTATGCAGTGTGGACAGGCCTTAAGAGATTTTATGGATGTTTGCAAATCACAAGAATCAAGTGCTAAAAGGAGGTTGTTTGAACTTCGTCTTTGCTTTTTTGTTGTCACTGCTTGCCATCTCAGTTTACTTCCTAATGATTGCAAACTTGGAAGATCCTGCTCGCAGTAGAGAAGATTATCTAAGTGCTCTGAGAGTTGCACAGTGGAACTCTTCGTATGCAGCACTGATGGTATATACAAGGGCATAGAAGAATGGAATGTGACCAAGTCTTCCCTCTTTCATCCAATTAAGGAATCGAACAAAGCAGTCTTTGAGGAGATTGACTTGGAATATTGCTGTAGTTCCTCTGCAGACTTTTCTTCCTTGGGACACTCTGTTGCACCAACTGTTTCAGCCAGCTGAAGGGTCTCCTTGTACCAGTAATGGAGAGTTTTATCAATGGTGCTCCTGAGGGTCTTCACTCCATTGATGATCTCATGTACCATCATCACATTTCTAGAGCTTTGCAGCGAGGCTTAAAGTTCATCAAGTACATTTTTTGTGATGACAAAATCAGCTAAGTGGCTGAAATGAGGAAAGTGCAGTTTTCAGTACTGTGCCTACCTTGGTTTCACTATCCCAATTCCAACTTCCATCAGAAGAGGTCAAGTTTGGGTACTCAGAAGGAGACAAGATGGCATCCAAGAAAGTAACAATAGCTTCACACATTTCCAGAAAGACTTCAAAGCAAGTGTGCCTCTCCACTCATCATGTCTTGCACAGCTGGGAATTTTTTGTCTTGGAGTAAAGCTCACTCACTGTTAACTTTTGCATTTTGGGCTGTTGGAGAGGTTCATTAATTTCTCATCCTGAACTAGGCAAGATGCTGCAATAGAGACTGTGAGAATAACAGGGTGTGTGCAAAGCTAGTGGTCTTTGATCTTAGCCTGGACACCTGCTACCTCTGGTGATATCCCTAACTCCCTCAGCATCTGCAAGAAAGAAGTCTCTGCACTCCGAAGATCGTCACTTACATGAACTAGTGGAGTCTCTGTCCCTACAGTACTGACCTTGCTCACCCATGCCTGTGGTCACACTCTCCCTCGACAATCACCAACCACCCTCTGTTGTTACTATCAGCGTTTTGGTGATACTCTACCAAGTGCCATCAATCTTACCTCCTGGGTTCAACAGGTGCTAGCGGTGACTAGCGTTTCTGGCCTGGTACCAAGTTGCCTTTTTTGATCGCTCGGGTGGTTTCCATTTTCTCGTGGACACTGGTGCAGAAATGAACGTAATTCTACCACCAGGCACTGAATGCAAACATCCCCATGAGCAGTGCCGTAT
Organism: Cladorhizidae sp. MBARI D1340-BT2; assembly: GCA_028752905.1. Classification (NCBI taxonomy): domain Eukaryota; kingdom Metazoa; phylum Porifera; class Demospongiae; order Poecilosclerida; family Cladorhizidae; species Cladorhizidae sp. MBARI D1340-BT2. The sequence goes on along the minus strand of JAQNBH010000009.1, from coordinate 34,304,376 downwards.
TAGCCCAAGGCAGGGCCCCTAGGCTTCCAGCTTCTTTGGGCCCCTATTTACTATTCCTACACTATTTAGCTTGATCTAACAGTCATAAAAGAAACTATTAGGTTAGCTGAAGTAAAGTTAGTTCCTCAACTTGGTAAAAAGAGTTCTTCGCTTTAATTATTATCAGCTCATATACTTGAAAACCTTTTGAGATTTGATTAATGAAGTACCAGTAGGTAATCCTAGAGAGGAGTAGCACCTAGAACTCCTCTATCAAGCCTCCTGTTCTTCGGACACGAGGAGAAACTAAATATTGCCCACCGATAAACACACCCTATGTCACTGGCCGCGCACCAATCTAACGTTTACTTTTCAATTAACGGGTACGGGAAAAAAAGGTTGCGCATGGGCCCCTGTTTTTGGTGGGCCCCTGCTCTTGGTGGGCCCCTGCTCTTGGTGGGCCCCTAGGCTTCAGCCTAGTCAGCCTTATGGATAATACGGCCCTGCCCATGAGCACCTGACTTTGCAAGATGTCATCAACACTTCAATTGTCACTTGTGGCTGTTTGCTGATCTTCCATCTTGGCCCCTTCTGCTGCGTTTTATCTTCGTCGATATTGACAGGTGCCGATTTCCTGTCATTTTAAGCTCTTGGTCAACATGGCATGGCACACACTCACCTTTTAGATGACCTAGGGTCAAGAACTCCACCTAGCCCATCCCTCAAGCACTTCAGCATTTCATTGAAGGATGTGATTTTCATGTTCACACTGACCACACACCCTCTCGTTCGCCTGGGTGCACAAGCAGACCGGCACTCAGCATGACAGATTCGTCAACTTGTTTCATCTCTCAATTCACATTGGATATTCATTTTGTCAAAGGCAAAGAGAACCTCGCTGCAGATGCTTTGTCTCAGTTAGTGGTCAGCACACTCAATCCCGATTACTCTACAACCATCGATTTCCAAGCCCTGGTGAAAGGAGATCCAGAACTTGGTCATCTCCAAGCCTGCGGGCAGTACTGTTCACTACCCATGGCAGGGCCGGATCCAGAAATTTTAACAAGGGGGGGGGTTGTAGATCATATGTACAGGTATCCAATGGATCATTGGCATAAGGCCTCCCATTCAGAACACAAAACTGATAATTCACCACAGTTTAACTATCTGAAAATTTACCACAATTTGAGATGCATCTCATAGTACTCAAATGTTAACAACTGCAATAGAAAAACAACGAACATGACAAAAAACAGAAATATGTTTCTTCTGAGCCCTTTTTAGCTTTCAAGCAAATTGATTGATTTAACAGTAGTTAGTCAGTAAAAAGTGACGCTTCAAACATCCATTTCGGATGTGCCAAATGCATGGCAAATATCACCAGAGGTATTCGTTCCTTCTAGTGCATAGCTAGATCAGAAAAACATTCTTCTGTCATTGTAGATCGCATAGCTATACGTCTTGATCCTTCTCAATAAAGAAAAAGTGCGTTCTTCTTCAGCGCTTGTGATCGGCAATGTGCAAGCTATTACTGATGTTTGGGAATGCATCCATATCACAATTGGCAAGAGCTGAAAGGAGACTGTCAAGGAAATGAAGTGTCATCACTAGGTCTGCATTCAGCCACATAGCCTGCCACCTCCTGAGTTCACTTGCTAGTGACCTAGGAAATGGAAGATCCCTTTCCCAATACAGCAAGTCATCCAGAGCATTTTTGACCAAGTCCATTGATGTGCTATGTATAATTTATAATTGATGGAATCAAAGAGAGCAATATTTTAGCATGGGAGTTGTACTCAGAAAATCTCTCTTTCATTTGAGTGATCAGAGAGTCAAGAAGAGGAATAGCAACTGCTCTTTTGTAGTGACAATTGGAGTATTGCTTGGAGTATTGCTTCTATTCCTTTGCAAACTCATCTTCCTTGGAACAGATTCAGCCACACCGACACTATCTGCCATCTGTAGAATTTCTTCATACCAGAAACTGAAAATGGTGTGGATATTGTTTCATGTGGTTTCAATGTTAATTACTGTACTGACCATTTTATGAGCATCACAAAGACATCTTGGTCCTGTTTCTGAAGTTTTGTGGCCATAATTTTTACTTCATCAAGGATGTTCTTTGTTATGAAATATTTCGATATAAAGAAAGTGAAGCTTTCAGCCCTTGTGCTTTCACTTTGGTATCTCTGTCTCAATTCCAGCTCCCAGATTCAGAAACTAAGTCTGGCTACTCAGCTGTTGAAATGATGGCATCTAAGATGTCTCGTACAGTTCGAAAAATACTTCCAAACAAATATGCCTTTCTACCCAGCGTGTTTTGCAAAGTCCTAGAAGTTTAGAATGGGATGAATCAGGAAGGTATTTTTTCAAGGTCAATTCAAACATTCTTTGCCACTTGGGACTGTTGGTTAAAAATAAATAAACTTCATTAATAAGCTGATGAGATTCCTTACCTCCTGAACCTACGATGCAGCAATTGAAAGGTAAGCTTATGTTAAAAACAGTGGGTATACAAAGCCAAGGGAGAAATCTCTTTAATTTTGGCTTGCACACCTGCAATTTCAAATGACATCACAGCAGCACCGTCATATGCCACGAATATTTGCTGGATTTAATATTTGCTGGATTTAAAGACACCGATGGATGAGAAAGGGATTCCAAGATCTTGGAAAAATTGCTGCTCTCTCCAAACTAATAAAATTTATCAAGCATCCTGGATAAGGATTTTTTAATGACACAAATCTTAAGCCCACCGAGATAATTTCTTGATTGGCATGGGGATCAGTTACCTCATCAGCAATAACTGTATATTATCCTGAAGCTGTTTGGTTAAACTTTACAGGCATAGATATGAATCACCTGGTTTTGTATGTTTTGCTGGTATAAGTAGCATTTTCTTTGGCAAACAAAATATGTGACAACTACTTTTCTGTGCCAAGAGCTGTAGCAGAGCTATGAAGTTACCTCTGTTGATAGTGTCATCAGCAAAATCCACTTTATCATCCTTATTACCTCTGAAAGGCAAGCCTTGCTTTGACAAATATTCCACACAAAGCACAATTTGGTGAAGGACTTCCCTATTTTGTTCTGCTTGTTGAGCTTTTTGGTTCAAGTTTAGTATCAACTCGTGCATCAGGATTTCTGAAATTGAGCTGAAAAAGATCAGCCTTTTCTGATACATGCTTATGCATTGCACTCTTCTCATGCCGATCAAGAATGCCATCCTTTCCAAGTGCCTTCGAGTAAGGCCTTTGGGCAAGTACTAAAACACCTGGTTTTGCTCCTGTGCTGCCACCCCTATCTAGTTGCTCAGGGAAAAGCAAATAATATCTACAAATACACCCTTTTAGCTCTTTGCTATATGAAAGCCAAGGAAACTTGTCTAGCCATTGATGCTGAAAATGCACATTCCAAGTTTTACCTAGCTTAGTTACTTCATGAGAATGAAGAACATCAGTCGAAGCTGGCTTGAAAGATATTGATTTCTTTGAATATCTGTAATATTCTTGGATTTCTTCCTCAAATGATCTAATGAATCATGTGAAGCATTTATGACTGACCCTAGGTCAATATTCTTAGCATGAGGTGTACAGCTACTAACTATTGAAAGCTCAGAAGTAGAACATGTTGTAGCAGACACGGTTGTTCCCCAAATGTCAGTCACAACAGTAGAAGCTGTACCTTGAGAATCATATGAGCATGGTCTTTTGGAAGGACCAGGCTCTTCTTCATCAGGTTCCAGTGACCTTCATGATCACAATGATGATAATATGTATGTCCTAAGAACATGTTTAGATATTTACCTTTTAAACATAGTAGTTGAGATGCATACATCCTTTGGAGCTTACAGTTGATTTTCTTTTTCCAGACATGGTGCACATGTGCCTTAGATATGGCTAAATGCTACAGGCTGACAGCTGCTACTGAATAGCTAGTTACATGTGGTAAGGGATATGAAGTGTCGACCATTTCGCTCCTTAGCTTGATCATACATGTCACATGCATGATCAGTACCTCAAAAGGAGGGGTTGCAACCCCCATAACCCCCCCCCCCCCCCCTGGATCCGGCCCTGCATGGCCGACATCACCCTCATTTGTGACATGTCTACTGGCAAACCTTGCCCGTATGTGCCTGAAGTTTCCAATGAGTTTTCGATGCTCTTTACAGGTTATCCAACCCTGGTATCCGAGCAACCCAAAAGCTCCTTACTATATGCTACATGTAACAAGGAATCAATATAGATGTCCGCAGATGGACCAAACTTTGCCTATATTTCCAGTGTTTTAAGGTATCCAGGGATACCATGTCACCACTTATTCCATTCCAAACACCAGACACTCGGTTCAACCGGATCTTGTTGACTCTTGCCACTCTCTAGAGTTTTCAGATACTTGTTGACAGTCACAGGTGTCGACCATTTCGCTCCTTAGCCTGAAGCTGTTCCGATTCCCAACATCACGACAGAGATGGTTACTGATGTTTTTGTCACCACTCGGGTGGCATGATTTGGAGTTCCCTCCACACTCACCATGGATTGGGGATCTCAGTTCAAGTAGAATTAGTGCATGGCACCACACTCCATTTAACTGGTGACATAGCTAGCAACAAGCCCTCATCTGATCCTACTGGGTACGTTCTCAAGCTTAAAGCTTAAGGACCATGGAACACCTCTGAAACCCACAAACTCTATCCCCTTATGCAAAGGTGGGTGCATATGGATGATCTCCTTTTATCCTGCACTCACACTTTTGTCCAGCATGATACAGTTGGCACGCCGTTACAGCTACCCTACAATGGTCGCAGCCCCATGGGTTCTTCGCATCAAGGGGCAATGTTGTACCATCTCATTGGACAGCCTCAAGCTTACCCACATGGAGCTTGTCTGCAAAGGTGGTGATTCTCCACCTATGGCTGTTGACTTCACCTCTACTCTCGTTTGTGTCCCCCACCCATGCCACCTAGCCACCAACACTCGACCGAACGCATAATATTATGTTAAGTTAAAAAACTAACAGGTAAGGGGATCTCAACTAGATAAACTAGATGGTAAAGGATCACTAATCAGTCACTAGTCACTACAGTACTCTACGTCCAGTGAAGACTTGAAAGGCTAAGTATGTCACCACAAAATCACTTTGGTCAGTGTACCAGTCTGCCAGAATGTGTCTGATAAAGAATCTGATAACAAGTATGGGTCTACACTAGTACAGAGTAATCTCTCTTATCTGGTATCGTATGTGTGGACAGTCCTGTATTTCTTCTTCCTGTCTCACTTGTCCTGAAGAATAATGGATGGGCCGGGCCTGTGGGAGTTTTTTTGTGTGTGTGTGTGTGTGTGTGTACTTGCATTTTTTATCACGGCAAAAGTTCATATTGACGAACACAATTAGCTGCACTCATTTCTGGATCCTTGCCCAGCCCGACTGCATATTTTATTTATGATTACTATGGCTAACTTACATGATCTACATCTAACCCTGAAGTGGATCAGCTCCAGAGTAGCCTTTGTCCTACAGAAGGGAGTGCCACTTTGAACCCAAGAGGATTAACGATTTCAAGAAAGAGGTAGAGCCAGACAAGTTCAGGTACATGCAGGTAGTTATATCTAATTTTAATAGTAACTTCATAATACAAATTACAAAAATGTAAACTATGTATTTTCCCTGTACCATCTGTTCAATAGACTTCACTATTTCTGATGGGAGGACAAAATGATCTTTTGAAGGATGTCTGAGGAACCACCAAGGAATGTTATAATCAGCAACATCATCATCTTGACTATATACCCTCCTATACGCCCGAGCTGTCATGTTTTTTTTCATAGCAAACATGCTATGAAACTTTTCCAGGATATTTCTAGACTCAAAATTTGCCCAAATATCTGCAATATGGTTGACAGATATATAATGACACACACCATATTAGTCGCACAAACATGGTCTCTCCTTATGCGTTGTTCTAAGTGGGTGTTACATCCCTAAAAAATTGGCAACTAAGATATAAGCTTTGGGATCAAACTCCCAGCAACTTGGGAATTAACAGCTGCAGTTGAGCTACTTGTGTACTTATCAAGCTTCAAGTAAGAAAGACAACAGCATGAAAGTTCTAGTAGGCTTTGCAGCAGCACTTAATTATATAGGAAGAATTATATAGGAAGAAGCCCCCTAAAATCTTGCTAAAAATCAGTTCAACTTCTTGGTACCCATTAAAATAATTCTGACTGATTTCACTTCCAGCTTTGCTTGAATCCTCTGCTGAGGAAGTAAACCAACAGTCTCCCAAAAGTAAAAAATATATGAAATTCATCTCTTCTTCCTACTGCACCAAATAGATTTTGATCACCCATGATCATTTTTTAAATAATATATTATTAATTGGCAAGGAATTTCCCCCTGAAACTTGCTACATACACAGTAGATTGGTCATGGTATATAGTTAACTGATATAGAAAAAAGTGGAAAAAAGGAGGTAAAATGTGAGGATGGTGTTATAGAATTTTCTAACTCAGTTCTAGTTGGCTGTTGTTCTAGAAGCCTCTACTTAGTTCTTGCTCTTGCTTTGACCCTCTGCTCAAGTTCTGTGGGGTAATCAACCAGAAGTTTCTAATGATTTGACCATGTGCCAAGTTCTGTGGAGCAATCAAGCAGAAGTTTCTTCATGTGCCTAGTTCTGAGCAATCAACAATTATTGTTGAGTCTTTGCCAGGTTCTTCTCGCATGTACGATGCAGATGAGGTTGTAGCTATGTCCCAGAGAGATAGCTTTTCTGATTTAGATGTATCTAGCTCCTCTGCAGATGAAGTCATTTATCTCTCTGATCTAGAGACATTCAGGACTTGAATTTTGATTTGATGTTAACAGAGAGTGAAGAGAGATCTGGAACTCATCCATCCGTGAGTGATGAAGGAAGCGAGCGTTCTGAAAGTTGTGTACAAATGGAAAATGAGTCTAGTTCAGCTCGTTCTTCAACAGACCGTGGGCAAGACTTGATAAACAAAACAGACGTTTGTATTTATAACTTTCTTTTCATGTGCAATGGCAGTTGGGATAGGCCGAAGGATTAGAGGTAGAGTCCGAGGAAGAAATGGTGGTAGGGGCTGAGGAAGATGTGGTAAACCTAAACTGGTCGCAGGGGCGTATATACGCAGACTTTTGAAAAGGGAGGTTATGTATATATGTCGGATGTGGATCATGTAGCCGAAAGCCATGGTGAGGATAGTGCAAGAGGTGAATATATATGCCCCATGCAGCACAAATCGTGGAAACTCCAAAAAAATTAATATATATACAGACAAAATTACTGAAATAATAAGCTAGCACATTGAATTCTACGTGGATGTTGTTCTATGTAAAGTTTAATATCCATTCCATAATTACTGTGTATTAATGCTAAGGCACTGAGTCTTTCCTCATGGATCTCAAGTAGGTCGAAGTGCGGAAGCAGATCGTTCACAAGTACAGGAACTGAGTGGGAGTGTAGCAAAAAGCTTCAAAAGGGTATAAACATTTGGAAGGGTTTTGGGACAGCAGAGTTTAAGCGATTCATTCAGAGTTTGAGGATGCTCATCTGGTGAAATTTGTAGCCACCTTAACTTCCAGCGATGTAACTCTTCATCAAGTGTACTCACATTTGGTAGATCTTCAGAATAGAAAATAACAGCAGGTTCAATATTAACAAAGGACGAAGTAGTGATATGGCTTGGCAAGAGGCATTGCAATGAAGTTACCTGGTTTTGGTATGCTTGGTAAATCTTGATGTAATATCATTAATAACGTGGCCAAGAAAAGGTATGACTACAGGTCAGCCCATTTAAAGTAATCCTCGACTGAATTAGTTTGTGGATTCAGACGATGCTGCTGTCGCTGAGTTGTGCGTGGCATCGAAATAGTTATATTGGACTGAACTGCCAATCTAGAACTATGCCGAAAGATACACTGTAAAAAATATCAACACCTGCTCTCTCTCTTTTCAATTCATTGCAACAGTCTTGTACTATTGTCACTCCAGAGATAAGGTCTTGGTACTTTCCTTGTGATTTAATAACAGCTTCTTTAATATAAAGAGAGACCTAAAGACTAGGGAATACAAAAATGCAAAGATACTCCAACGTTTTCATGTATGCAAGAGCATTTTTCTTATCATCAGCAGTCCAACCATCATTAAAGTTCAGAAATTCACTATTTCCATAGAGAACTATCTCACACATTTCAATTAGAAAAGGATGATATAGACAAGAAATGCTCCTAGCCATTGATGTTCTCTACCCATCGAGTAATGCAAACGTTGACTATTGAAGACTGCTTTGCCTCAATCTGAGACCTCTTCTGAATGATTGCTTTAAGGAGGCGCTCTCTTTTAGCTGAATACTTAATCCATAATGTGAAACTTTTTATCTGATCTACACAATTCCTTATAGGCGGAACAGAACTGTAGCTGAGTTCTACCCAGGATGAGTACCCCAACTATAAATGTGAGTTCTATCAGGATGAGTACCCCAACTATAAATGTGAGTTCTACCAGGATGAGTACCCCAACTATAAATGTGAGTTCTACCAGGATGAGTATTGTCAGTGAAACCTCTGACAGGTAGTTTCCTGGCTCCTGCAAACCACAAGACGAATGGGGAGAACGTGGCAAACCACACCAATGCAGAGAATGTGGCAAACCACACGAATGCAGAGAACGTGGCAAACCACACGAAGTCACCTTGGAGACAAGTGACGTAAAACTGAACAAGTAGCTCGTAATTATTAAAGGACTGAACTTTGTATAATATTGAGAGAGGGCGTTAAAAAGTGAGAGTTGCTACCAGGATGAGTACCCCAACTATAAATGTGAGTTCTACCAGGATGAGTACCCCAACTATAAATGTGAGTTCTACCAGGATGAGTACCTACACTATAAATGTGAGTTCTACCAGGATGAGTACCGCAACTATAAATGTGAGTTCCACCAGGATGAGTACCTCAACTATAAATGTGAGTTCTACCAGGATGAGTGCCCCAACTATAAATGTGAGTTCTACCAGGATGAGTACCCACACTATAAATGTGAGTTCTACCAGGATGAGTACCCCAACTATAAATGTGGGTTCTACCAGGATGAGTACCCCAACTATAAATGTGAGTTCTACCAGGATGAGTACACCAACTGTAAATGTGAGTTCTGAGTACCCCTGTAGCTATAAATGTGAGTTCTACCAGGATGAGTACACCAACTGTAAATGTGAGTTCTGAGTACCCCTGTAGCTATAAATGTGTGTTCTACCAAGATAAGTATATACCCCTGTATATAGCTATAAATTTTTATTTATCCCCTACACTTTTCAAAGAGTTAGTCAACCAGGCATTTAGGGCTGGGGACCATGGACCCGACTCATTGCAGATGTCTGGCTGCTCCGAAAACAAACAAACAGAAGAGAAAGATGTTATGGCTAGTGCATGAGAGGGGATGCAGGGTGTGGTTCCAGGATGGAGTCCTCGTTTTCACCCTATGGAAGACACAAAGGTGGTATGTGTGGCATCTTACAGTTCACTCAGGAAATTTGAATCACCAAGTCGAGGGAAGAGTGAAGATATCGGCAGGCATTGTTGAACACATGGTATCTATTCCTGATGCAATCTACCATTACAACAAGCAAATGGGAGGAGTTGATCTTTCAGATCAGCTCCTACAACAGGCACCAGAGCCACAAGTTCTGGAAGACACTCTTTTACTACTGCCTCGACATAACTAATCAATGCATATATTACGTATAGAGAAAGCCTTCCTGCATCCCGAAGGACAAAGTATGACAGTATTGGCGAGGAGTGAGGGAACTTTTGGGGGTTTCAAATGCTACTGGTACACTCGTATCCTTTTCTGTGGGTCGACCACTTATCTCATCTGTTAGAGTTCAGCACAGACTGACACGTGTGAACAAAAGGAAGTATTGTGTCATGTGCAAGTATGAGAAGAAGTACAAGCTTACAGACAAGTAATGAGTCAAGTACAAAATCTTTATCTGCTTTATTAATAACCATGATTGTCTTATGGAGTGGCACCATATCCAATTCAATAAACAACTCCATTCCATGTCCTGCTGGGAATCTACTTAGTGTTCCAGGTTCAGCTGGAAGTACCCGAGCCCTAGCAGTCTCCAGTAATAGCACCAATTCTGCTGTCCTGTCTCCCAGAGACTTAAACCAGGGGTATCTATTTGTCTTCCGTGTAACACCAAATGAAACAAAATTACAGAAAAGAAATCTGACTTCTAAAGAGAAAGGCAATTCAGGGCAAAACTAGGTACATGCCTGTGTTGCCTCACTATGTCACTCTATATATATATATGAAAATATTACAGGTAATCTGGAGCAACTTAATTTTAAAGAGAAAATAAATTCAGATCACATCTATGTAAGCTAATATGACTGTGTGCCTTCAGTATGTCACTCTAACAAAATTACAGCTAGGAAATCTAAACTGGAGAAACTACTTCAAAAGAGAAAAGGAATCGAGAGCACAACTAGGTCAGCGTACATGCCTATAATAGGCTCACATGTTATTGAAACAAAATTACAGCAAAGAAATCTAAACTTGAGCAACTGCTTCTAAATAGAAAAGGAATTCAGAGCACATCTAGGTAAGCATACATGCCGTACAGCTTCACTGTCACTACATATATATGACAGCAAAGAAATCTAAACTGGAGCAACTACTTCTCAAGAGAAAAGTAATTCAGAGCAAAATTAGGTAAGCATATATGGTGTAGCTTCACTATGTCACTCTATATATATGAAATATAATTACAGCAAAGTAATCTAAACTGAAGCAACTACTTTGAGAGAAGAAAAGGAATTCGGAGTACATATAGATAAGCATACATGCCTGTGTATCTTCACTATCTCATTACAGCAAAGGTCTGGAACAATGACTTCTCCGGAGAAAAATAATTCAGAGCACATCTGGTAAGTAAATATGCCTGGGCAGCCTCACTATGTCACTCAACCAAATTCCAGCAAAGAAATCTATCCTGGAGCAACTACTTCTAAAGAGAGAATGAATTCAGAGCACATCTAAGTAAGCATACATGCCTCACTATGTCACTCCATTTATATGAAATAAAATTACAGGAAAGAAAACGAAACTGAAGTAACTACTTCTCAAGAGAAAAGGTAATTCAGAGCATATCTAGGAAACCAACATGCCTGTGAAACCTCACTCTGTCACTTTAAACAAAATTACAGAAAGAAATCTGAAGTACAGCTACTACTTCTCAAATGAAAATGAATTCAGAGCACATCTATGTAAGCATACATGTGAGTGTAGCCTCAAATTATCTAATATCAAACACAATTATAGCACAGAAATCTAAACTAGAGTAACTACTTCTCAAGAGAAAAAGAATTGAAAGCATAACTAGGTTAGTATACATGCCATTGTAGGCTCACTATGTCATTCTATATAATTATATGTAACAAAATTACAGCAAAGAAATCTAAATAGAGAAACTAGTTCCAATACAATAGGAAAGCATAACCTTTGTAGCTTCACTATGTCACTCTCTCTCTATATATATATAATATAATTACAAGCAAGAAATGCAACTACTTCTATAGAGAAAAGGAATTTAGAGCACATCAAATTAACCAACATGCCTGTGTAGCCTCACTATCTGACTCAGATAAGAAATCTATCCTGGAGCAATGACTTCTCCAGAGAGAAAGAATTTAGAGCACATCTGGTAAGTATATATGCCTGTGTAGACTTACTAATTCACTCGATATATATAAAATAAAATTACAGCTAAGAAATCTTAACTGGAGCAACTACTTCTCAAGAGAAAAGGAATTCTGAGCTAAGCATACATGCCAGTGTAGCCTCACTATGTTGGTTCACTGTGCATGTCTTGCAGTCTCACGATATGTATTGTAAGGTCTTGCATAAGTCTGTCCTTTATATCATCTTCCTTATCATTATACCAGTCATCCTCATTTCTATACTTGATCACAAATTTCTCCATCAGATTTTTCATGAGCCCATCTTTCATAAAATACTCTTCTTCTAGATCCAGCCCGTCTGCAAAATCCTGTCCAAATTTTCAGTTGTAGTATCTTTCAATTATCAAATGTTGAATTTCTGTGATGTACTCTGCAACATGAATTATGGCCCATAAGCTCTATAGGATTTAATTTGTGTGTTTGTAGCATAAGCTGCTTCATCTGTCAAATTCAGAGGTGCTGGTCTATTTTTTTTTCTTTACCAAGTAATCTGCTTTCCAGGTCCATTCATCCAACCTTCTTTTCATTTCATCTTTTCTGTTTGCTGTTGTTGGTGGTTTGCCTTGCTGTCTGTGATGGTATGTTGCATTATCTACTCCTATTACATGGGAAAGATGTCTTTTTCCTGTAAACTATTCCATCTATCACTGTTTATCACGATACTCTCTGAGATTGTCCTTGACTTATATCTGCCCCTGAAATCCAACCCTTCTCTCCACCTGCAGACACTGCATTAAATAAGCCTCTGCCCCTTCCCACTTTGAACTTTCCATCCTCTTTGTCCGTCACTCTCAACTCATATACGTATGTTCCTTTGTATGATATTACCTGTTTCTGATCAGTATCAGTCGGTTGTCTCAACTCAACCCATATTGTTTGAACTTTGTTCAAAGACATAACGTTTGGAATATTATACAAAAATCTTTTGAACACAAAATCTTCATACAAAATAGCACTCTTCTCCCTTACTTCCTTCAATACAGCACTTTCATATAGGATACTCTCATTGGTCATAAAATGTAGGTCCTATTCATCATTTTGTTCTGTCAAATAAGTCTATATTCAAGATTTAGTGTAACATTTTGTTGGTGCCAGAAAATCCTTGTCAGGAGTAATTTAATTGACTTTTTCATATTATTCTCCTGTAATTCTATAGCCTTTGCTTTCACTCCATCTCTCTTTTCTCCCCTTCAAACAGCTTCTTCACATTTATGATGATATACTTTGAGTGCAAAGTGAGATAGATATTTTGATAAGTTGTCTTCCCCAATTAATTGCTAGGACTCTCGCTGCCAACCAGCATTACATCTCTTCCTATCTGGCATAATTCACATAGATACACATATGCATCCAATTCTGTACAAGAATGTTTACTCTACCCTTCCACTGAATTATACTTTCAGCTAGAGTTTCCATGGTAGATCTAGTGTCAGATCAAGGCTAAAGCAATGGCTAGACCAATGCAGTATTCATGATGAAGTAACACTAAGATTTTCATGGCATGTGAACCTTTGTTTTTTAAACTAAAAATTCGAGTCCATTTTTGAGCGATAAAAGTTATATGAATGTTATAATTATGGTAATAATATCTTACCAGCTCCATAGGGTGGCTTGAACAAAATGCCCAAACCATAAACTCCAGAGCGAACTCTGTGGTAAACATATGCTATGTGCTGATCAACATAAAAATTAATCCTGCCACTGAAGCATTGTTCATAAATAGTGTGTGTGTGTGTGTTTGTGTGTGCTTGTGTGTGTGTCTGAGTGTGTGAAAAATATAACAACATGTTACCTTGCATTACCAACCTTTGTATCTTTACAACAGAAGAGGGAGGAGGCACATGCATGAGGACTTGGACACAAGAGTGAGAACTCAGTTGTATGAATACTGATAATGATGATGCAATGGGGAATTTATAGAACATATTTTGCCATTATCTATTGCCAACCCACCATTCTTTTCCAGATTCATTTGGCTTCAACTCTATCAAACCCACAGACAACATAAATTTGGAATTGGGACCAGTATCAACTCAAATTGGGAGACAAAACTTGGCCAAGTCTCTGAGACAGTTTATGAATTCTTCTAACTACCATGCCTTAGCTCTATCAAGCTAGCTAGCTAGCTAGCTACACATAAAATATTATCCTGTACCAAAATATCATTCAAGAGGTAGTAAACTGGTAGCCCCAGAAACCATCAAAAGTCTCTCTGGAATGCGATTGTTTAAACTATTAATCTATCACTTTCCTACTCCCGCATCATCATAGCTTTCTTCTTGGATCATTAGTTTTTATAGCTAACTTTGATCATGATATCCCTTGCACATTCCATTTCATTTATACTTGTTCTTCCTGCTCCATTATGCATAGATGCCTGCGCAACATTTTTCTGTGGCACTATTATCTGCAACCAAAACTTACAGCAAAGAAATCAATCCTCAAGCAACTAATTACTCAAGTGAGAGTGAATTCAGAGCAATCTAAGGTGAGGGTAGGTATATGTGTAAAATAACTATGTAACTATAGCATAGGTGCCTGTATAGCATCATTATATCAGTCTATGCTTACAGGAAAGCAATCTCCACTGGAGCAAACTATACCCTTTAGAGAAATTCCAGTTAAACATAGATGATTCACATGTCATTCTATGTCTGCAGTAAAACTAACATGTAAGAAATCTAATTTGGAAGAACCACTTTTCAAGAATGATGGGATTCTGCGAGCATCACTTTGTCACTGTAGGCTTATATACAACCAAACAAAGAGCAAGAAATTAATCCTGCAACAACTACTTTCTCAAGAAAGAAAGAATTCAATGTAATTCCAGGTAACTCTAAGAAAAAATATTTGGATAATTTACTATAGAAACCGCAGGGTGAATTATTGAGCTAATACGTATGCCCAATTAATATAGCATTGCGCATGCCAATATAATTATAGCGTTTAGTGTCAGGCACTTTTATTGACACCGCCTTCAAAGTTGTCAGACTTACCGTTGTTACATTTCAGATTTCTATTCAGGAAAAATTCTCTATTCCAGAGGGAGAGGAAAAGGATGAGCAGACTCTTATCAAGTAGAGAAATCAGCTTTCCATCAGTCACAAACTCGACCTCTATCACTACTCAGTGGACCGCTATCTATCTTCAGGTAAAATCTTTGTGCTTTTTAGCAGAAAATGAAAGTCTTGTCAACCACTCTCTCCAGTCAAAGTAGGTCACCTCACACTTAGTTCAGAGGTGCCTCCTAGTAACTAACTTTGCAGTCTCCCTATGTCTTATCTGTAAATTATCTCCCAACAATTGAAATATCAACAGCTTTCAGCCAGACAATAACTCGTAGCTTCCCTTGCCAGGGAGATAGCTTGGTGGAAGTTCCTTGCAATTCTCATTCTCAGTCATTCAGGTAGGCATGAAGGTAGAACACAACACATTGAAGGAGCAGCTTGTGTCTCACCATGAAGACCATCCCTACACTCATGATGGTTCTTGTCACTTAGGGAGTTACCATTGTTCCTAATAAAACAGAAAATATCCTCAAGGTTTTAAGTGAAATTCCTCCTAGTACTGCCTGCAAAATGCATGTCTTAGAGTAACTACTTTTTGAAGATTTAGAGCAATTCCAGTTGAGCATAGCATTCCACTTATCTATCCTAGAGCAACTAATATTTCATGACAGAAAGAATTCAGGGTAAGCAGAGATGTTTGCGTATTCTGTCATTTTATGCCTGCAACAAAAATATACTATCCTGGAGCAACTAGAGTGAAGGAGATTCAGACCAACTCCAGATATATATAAATTGCTCACTATTATTATTGTTCTATGCCTCTTAGCATGGATGCCTTTTGTAACATAACTATGTTACCCTATTATTGAAACAAATTTATGGCAAAGAAATCTAAACTGGATCAAAAACTTCTCAAGAGAAAAGGAATTCAGAGCAGATCAAGGTAAACAACATGCCTGTATAGCCTCACTATCTGATCACAGAAAAGGAATCTGGAGCAACTAGTCTCCAGATAGAAAGAATTTAGAGCACCTCTGGTAAGTATATATGCCTGGGTAGCCTCAATATATCACTCTATATATGAAACAAAATTGCAGTAAATAAACCTATCATGGAGCAACTACTTCTAAAGAGAGAATGAATTCATAGTTCATCTAGGTAAGCATACATGCCTGTGTAGCCTCACTATTTTACTCTATACATGAAAAAATATTACAGCTAAGAAATCTTATCTGTAACAACTACTTCTCCAGAGATAAAGAATTCAGAGCATATCTATGTAAGCATACATACATATCCAGTCTCACAATATCACTCATATATATAAAACAAAATTATAGCAAAGAAATCTAAACTGGAACAACTACTTCTCAAAAGAAAAGGAGTTCAATGCACATTTGGGTAAGCATACATGCCTGTGTAGCTTCACTATGTCACATCTAAAACAAAATTCAGCAAAGATTTCTAAACTGGAGAAACTACCTTTCAAGAGAAAAGGTAATCTGAGCAAAATCTAGGTGAGCATATGTGCCTGTGTAGCCTCACTACTTCACTCTATATATATGAAACATAATTATAGCTAAGAAATCTATTCTGTAGCAACTACTTCTCAAGAGATAAGGATTTCAGAGCACACCCATGTAAGCATACATGCCTGTGTAGCCTTAATATATCATTGTATATGCATGAAACAAAATTTCATAAAGATATTTAAACTGAAGCAACTATTTCACAAGAGAAAAGGAATTGAGAGCACAACTAGGTTAGCAAAGTGCCAGTGTAGGCTCACTATGTTAATCTATATATATATAACCGAATTACAGCAAAGAAATCTAAACATGAGCAAATCTGAAGAGAAAATGAATTCAGAGCACATCTAGGTAAGCATACATGCTGTGCAGCTTCACTATGTCACTCCATATCTATGACAGCATAGAAATCTAAACTGGAGCCACTACTTCTCAACATGAAAGGAATTCAGAGCACACCTAGAAAAGCATACATTCTCATGTCACTCCCTATATTTGAAACAAAATTACAGGAAAGAAATCTTAACTGGAGCCACTACTTCTCAAGAGGAAAAGAATTCTGAACACATCTATAGGTAAGCATCCATTCAAGTGAAGCTTCACTATATCTCTCTAAATATGAAACAAATTTACAGCAAAGAAATCTAGCCTATAGAATGATCTATAGGTAAGCACACATACAAGTGTAGCCTCACTATTTTAGTCTATATATGTGAAACAAAATTACAGCATGGAAATTTAATCAGGAGCAGCTATATACTTCTCAAGAGAAAAGGAATTCACAGCACATCTAACATCTAGTTAAGGATACATACCTCTGTAGCTTCACTATGTAACTCTATATATATATATATATGAAAAAAAATTACAGCAAAGAAATCTAAAGTGGAGCAACTAGTTCTCAAAAGAAAAGGAATTCAGTGCACATCTAGGTAGACATATATGCATGTGTAGATTCACTATGTCACTCTCTATAATTATATTTAAAAAAATTCAGCAAAAAATCTAAACTGGAGCAACTACTTTCTAAGAGAAAAGGAATTCAGAGCACATCTAGTTAAGAATACATACCTGTGTAGCTTCACTAGTAACTCATATAAAACATAATTACAGCAAAATAATCTAAACTGGAGCAACTACTTTCCAAGAGTAAAGGTATTCAGAGCACATCAAGGTAAACAACATGCTTGTATAACCTCACTATCTAACTCTATTCATCAAATAAATTACAGCAAAGAAATCTATCCTGGAGAAACTCCCCCTCCAGAGCGAAAGAATTTAGAGCACATCTGTTAAGCATATATGCCTGGGTAGAGTCACTATATCACTCTGAAACAAAAATTGCAGTAAAGGAATCTGAACTGCAGCTACTACTTCTCAAGTGAAAATGAATTGAGAGCATATTCATGTAAGATAGATGCCTATGTAGTCTTACAGTCTAACTCTATTCTTGAAACGTCATCTATCCTCGAGCAACTACTTCTCCAGAGAGAAAGCATATCTAGGTAAGCATACTTGCTTCAATATGTCACTCTATATATATGAAACAAAATTACAGCTAAGAAATCTAAACTGGAGGAACTGCTTCTAAAGAGAGAATGAATTCATAGCTCATCTATGTAAGCATACATAGCTACCTGTGTAACCTCACTATGTCACTCTATGTATATATAAATGAAAATTAACGCCCATCCATAGACTTGCATCACCCCACTTGCCTGCCCCACCTCATATATGATATATGCTCACATGCCACCTCAGTTGCTCATTGTCCCTGATGATTGCATTCGCATGAAACTGCAGTAGGACTAGCCATCCCAGTACTTTTCTATATTCAATAGCTCTGCCTTAACACAGCATTGAGCACTATTTGCAGCCTTCATGAGCAAACTACCTTCTAACTATATATATATATATATATATATATATAATTTACAGCAAGGAAATCTAATCTGATTATCGAGAGAAAAGGACATCTATGCAAGCAAATAAGGCTGTGTAGCTTCACTATGTCATTCTATTTATATGACATACATATAGCCACACTGTGTCACTCAATATATATGAAACAAAATTACAGCAAGAAATCTAAATTGGAGCAACTACTTCCCTAATGAAAATGAATTCAGAGCACATCTAGGTAAGCATTCCTGCCTCTGTAGCCTCACTAAAGCTATCACTCTCTATATATGAAATAAAATTACAGCATATAAATCTAAACTGGAACCACTACTTCTCAAGGGAAAGGAATTCATAGCTCATCTAGGTAAGCATACATGCCTATATAGACTGACTATGTGATGCTATATATATATTTAACAAAATTTCAGTCTAAACTGGAGCAATTACTTCTCAAGAGAAAAGGTTTTCAGATCACAACTAGGTAACCTGTATAGCCTAAACATTTCACTCGATATATATATGAAACCAACAAATTACAGCAAATAAATCTAAACTGGGGTAATTGCTCATAAATAGAAAAGGAATTCAGAACACTTCTTGGTAAGCATACATGTCTCTGTAATTTCACTCTATTGAAAAAATTCTACAGCAAAGAAATCTAATCTGGAACAACTAATTCTCAATAGAAAAAGAATTCAGAGCACATCTATGTAAGCGAATATGGATATGTAGCCTCACCACTTCACTGAAATAAAATTACATCAAAGAAATCTAAACTGAAGCAACTACTTCTCAAGAGAAAAGAATTCAGAGGTAAGCATGCATTCCTATATTTATAGCCTCACTATGTGTCTCTGTATATATATATATAAAATTACAGTCCAGCAAAGAAATCTAAACTGGAACAACTAGTTCTCAACAGTAAAAGAATTCAGAGAATAATTACATAAGCACACATGTAGCCTTACTATGTCACTCAATATCAGCAAAGAAATCTAATCTTGAGCCATAACTTGTCAAGGGAAAAGGAATTCAGAGTACAACTAGGTAAGCATATGTGCCTGTATAGCCTAAATATGTCACTCTCTATATATTAAACAAAATTACAGCACAGAAATCCAAATTGGAATTAATTTTGCCAAGAATACAAAACTTTCCATCCATCCTCTCAGTAAATGTAGTTCACCTCGCACCTGATTCAGAGGTGCCTCCTCTAACTCACTTTCCATTCTCCATGGTTCTTCTATGGAATATGATCTCTCAACAGTGGAAATATCAATGGTTTCAATCATTCAGTCAGACAATGTCAAACAACAATCAATGTATTTTAAATTCCCTTGCCAGGGAGAAAGCCTGGTCTAAGTTCCTTGCAATGCTTATTCTCAGTCAGGTAGGCCTGCAGCTAGAACACAACACATTGAGGAGGCAGCTTGTGGACTTACCTTGAAGACCATCCCTACACTCATGATGGTTCTTGTCACTTAGGGTACCATTCAACAGTTCTAGTTCTTAGAATAGCAGACACTCCCATACCCGACAAGTAGGATTCTAAATTCATTGCTTCAGACATTTACATATCCACCGAGTAGGAAGTTAAGAAACTATAATTCACTGCTTTGGGTGACCACATGGCAGTCCAACAGGCCGATAAGTTCCATGTCGATTGGACCAGTTCCAGTACATGGCCATAAAAATAGTGACAATGTTAGTGACCAACCTAAGCTTAGTTTTGGTTCCAATAAAATTCTCTAATTTTTGTGTATGACTCGGCTGAAAACCATGAGATGATTAAAGGAGAAAAGGATTTCAAAAAACAATGAGTCCATGACATAATTGGGAATTAAAAAGTCAAACAAGTAAGAGACGAAAGAAGAATCTTATTTTTACTAATGAGTCTATGAGAGAATTTATGATGGAGGAGCTTTTACCACCTGCTAACTTGCCAACTACTCTACCATTATGGCGAAGGTTAAAGTAATAGAGTTAATATCAATTTTTGGCACAAATTTACAAGAACATAGAAGAATAAGAATTCATGAGAAGCACTTTGCTACTAGATAAAGTTTCTTTAGCTCTGGCTTCTGTCAGCCTTTGAGGTTTGTCATGAAAAATGGGCTATGTTTGGAGGAACATACTTTATATTTAGGAGGAACTTGTTCTTTATATATCAATAGGATTTTTAAATTTGTATAGTAATCTTTAGTGTTTCATGTGTGTATCCAATATTTATACACATGACCCCATATGTGAATGTTGCTTCTAATTACTTGTGTCCATTTTATGTGCCCTAAATATACAAAATTAATGTTCCCCTGACACACATAAATTTACTCTCTACTCACTATAATGCAAATGATATTATTAGTTGAAATCCTGTGTTCTTCTTACATTTCCTAAATGACATGTCTCTATAATTGCATTCATCACCTGTAATTACATGTGCACCCCATCATAAACCTATAATTAGATTTGTGCCTATAGTTACATGCACCATCTATAATTACACATATCCTGTAATTACTTGACATATGTTTCTTAATACTGGCCATACAGTTACATGCATACATGTGTAATACACTCCAATTTTACTTTGTTTCAAGTGAAAATTCACCTGGAGCTGCCTGAAACATAAATACGTCACGTTTCACAATGTGTTAGATTTCAGCATGCGGTATTTGAAAAACAGGAAAGACGACATCAAGTAAGAGACTATAAGGCAGTAAACTTAGATGCTTACATATCCAATGTGAAGTATAAAGTTATTCAATTTTGAGACCAAGATGCAACTTTGTTGGTGTAAATAACTCAAGAGACTGTCATCCACAGTTTGGGTGAACACATGGCAGTCCAAGGGATGGCTAATAATTATGCTCCATATTGATGTACATATCCAACAAGGTTATGCTAGAATTCTCTCATAACCTGTAATATTCGCATGCATGATCTCTGACAAAATCTACTTCTATTCAAACATCTGGTATTCTTATTCAATCATCTCAGGGTCTATTGCTTGTTTGTTAATCATCTTTGAGTTTATTATTTTAGCTAAGCATTGATGCCAGTGTAGTATGCCATGTGGTATATATGCCTGTAATAAAATTGACAACTAAAATTTACAACAAGAAATCAATCCTCAAGTAACTAATTACTCAAGTGAGAGAGAATTCAGAGCAATCCAAGGTGAGGGTAGATATATGTGTAAAATAACTATGTAACTATAGCATAGGTGCCTGTAGAGCATCATTATATCAATGTATGCTTACAGGAAAGCAGGAGCAAACTACCCTTTAGAGAAATTCCAGTCAAACATAGATGATTCACATGTCATTTGACGTCTGCAGTAAAACTAACATGTAAGAGAGAGAGAAGGATGAGCAGACTCTTATCAAGTAGAGAAATCAGCCTTCCATTAGTCACAACCTCGACCTCTATCACTACTCAGTGGGAATTCTATCTTCAGGTAAAATCTATGTATTTTTTAGAAGAAAATGAACAACGCAAGTCTTATCATCCACTCTCTCCAGTCAAAGTAGGTCACCTCACACTTAGTTCAGAGGTGCCTCCTAGTAACTAACTTTGCAGTCTCCCTATGTCTTGTAAGCGTCCCGCTCCCTACACTCCAGCTGCTTTAGCTTGGCAATGCAGAGGAACACTTTGATGCCTAGTCCAAATTAGAACCACGCTATCCTAATTTACCACCAGCCTACAGTATTCCTGTAGCTACAATTTGAGAGTTATTAAATAGCAAACAAGGCACAAACGAGGTGCGCCGCCTTTTAATTGAACAAAAATGCAACTACTCTCAGTTCTCAAAAGTCCTCAAAAGTCCTAATCACACATAAATCTATCAAAGTTCTTCTCTTTTTTCACTCGTCTCTCCCTCTCTCTCTTCACGTCATCCCTTGTCAGACGTGTCCGCAATCTCCCCCAAAATGACCATGTTTGGTATTCTGGAGTGGCCTTCCGGCATGAGTCTCTGACCAATCAGCATCCTTCTCCCCAGTTGACTTGACTGAGCCATTTGGCAACCTGTGTGGTTCATCAATGTTCGAGACACTTCCGCTGGCCTGTAGATCTGACGACCCGTGTAGTTCTCTCTCAGTCAGGGTCGAGTCTGTGGAGATCCCTATCCGGAAATTATTTCCCAACAATTAAAATATCAACAGCTTTCACTACAACACATAATTGTTTATTATTTATAATGTCCCTGAGCTTCAGTCTGGGGCATAACACTCTCCCCCTCCTCTGGAGGCCGGAGGCCATGTGAGAAGGAAGTGGACTTGGTTGTTGGCCAGGCTTGGCGGGAGAGCCCATCCGCGTTTCCATTTTTGGATCCAGGTCTGTATTTCACTGTGTAGTCGAAAGGCTGTAGTCTCAAAGCCCACCTGGCAAGTCTCCCATTAGACAGTTTGGCCGACTGTAGGAAGGAAAGAGCTCAGTGGTCGGTTTCGATTGTGAAGGGTCGTCCCACCAAGTGGATGGCGAAATGGTCGACCGACACCACCAGAGCAAGCCCTTCTAACTCAGTAGCGGCATACTTCTCTTCACTAGGTCAGAGCTACCAGGAGTAGAAACCCACAGGTAGTTCGGTCTTCTCCCTCAACACGCTCAAGACTGCTCCAATGCCCTTTGAGGAGGCATCCGTCTGTAGCACAAATACGTCACTTTGGGAAGGAATAGTTAGTGAGGGAACCTTACACAACTGCTGTTTAAGGTACAAAAACTCATCGTGCATCTATGTGGTCCATTCAACAGTCTGAGGGGCCACCTTTCGTGTGGCTGCAGTTAGAGCAACAGAATTGTTAGCATAGTTCTTAACAAATCTGTGGTAATATCCGGTGAGGCCCAAGAAAGACCTCACGTCTGTCTTCGTCACTGGTCGTTGGAATTCTTGGATCGAAGCGACCTTGCAATCATCTGGCTGAACTCTGCCTCTACCCACCACATGGCCCAGGTATGTGCAAGAGGCCACCGCCCATTCACACTTGGATGGTTTTGCTGTGAGACCCACCTCTCGAAGACGACCAAGCACTGTTTGCAGGTGTTGAATATGGTCTGATCAGGACACACTGAAAATGACTATGTCATCCATATAAGCCTGAGCATATGCACCATACCCATCGAGAACATTATCCATTAACCTTTGGAAGGTCGCCGGAGCATTCCGGAGACCAAAAGGCATGTAAACATACTCAAATTTGCCTAGTGGGGTGCAGAAGGCTGTTTTCTGGATGTCACTCAGACCTGGTGAAACCCTTTATTTAAATCGAGCTTTGATAGGAATTTAGCTTCGCCCAGCCTATCCAGGATGTCATCGATTCGGGGCATTAAATTAAGGGTCAGGAACTGTGATGGTATTGATTCTCTGGAAATCAATACATAGTCTAACTGACCCATCTTTCTTTCTGACTGGGAGAACAGGCGAGGACCACGGGCTACGGGATGTTCTGACAATGCCTGCTTTAACCAAAGAGCGCACTTCATCCTGAAGCTGGTCATGCCATGCAGGTGCTAACCTGTATTGTGCTGTGCGGATTGGAGGGGAATCATTCGTGTCAATGGGGTGTTCTAACAAGATCACTCTCCCTGGCTTACACTGCACGACATCCTTAAAACTAGCAAGCAATGCATCTAGCTCAGCTTCTTGGGCGTGGTTAAGGTCCTTAGCATGAGAGCTAGTCACAACTCTAGCTCTTTCATCTTTGTCATCCTCATCTGCCACTGTTATCCGCAATACCCTAGCATCAGGGGTATGCCATGGCCTTAGCCTGTTAATGTGGACAATCTGAACTTTTCCAGGGATAGCTAACTGGTAGTTAACAGGAGAAGTCTGATCAATGACTTCAAAAGGACCTTCCCATGTGTCGTCTAACTTGCCAGTCAACCCTGGGACCTGCATCAACACCATTGAGCCAACCTCTAGAGATCTTTCTTTTGCATTCCTGTCATAGGACTTTTTCATATTGGCCTTGGCTACCTTTTCCCGTTCTCCTACAATCTCAGACATGGCTTCCATCTTCAACTTTATTTCTCTCACCCACTCATGCAAAGTACGATCTGGCAGCTCTCCTTCCAACCAATTGTATTTCAGGATCTCTAGGGGACCCCTAACATCTCTGCCATATATAACTTCAAAGTGTGTGAAGCCTGTGACTGACAGGAAAGTAGGAGCAAACTACCCTTTAGAGAAATTCCAGTCAAACATAGATGATTCACATGTCATTTGACGTCTGCAGTAAAACTAACATGCAAGAAATCTAATTTGGAAGAACTACTTTTCATGATGGGATTCTGATAGATGCCTGACGATCATCACTTTGTCACTATAGGCTTACAACCAAACAAAGAGCAAGAAATCAATCCTGCAATAACTACTTTGTCAATAGAGAAAGAATTCAATGTAATTCCAGGTAACTATAGATGCCTGTGCGGCAAACATATTTGTTAATCGACTATAGCAACCGCCAGTTAAACGGAGCTAATACGCATGCCCAATTAATATAGCCTTGCGCATGCGGTTAGCATCGGGGACTTTTATTGACACCACTTCCAAGTTGTGTTACTTACCTTTGCGCAACGTTTCAGATTTCTATTCAGGAAAAATTCTCTATTCCAGAGGGAGAGGAGAAGGATGAGCAGACTCTTATCAAGTAGAGAAATCAGCCTTCCATTAGTCACAAACTCGACCTCTATCACTACTCAGTGGGAATTCTATCTTCAGGTAAAATCTGTGTATTTTTTAGCAGAAAATGAACAACAACGCAAGTCTTAACATCCACTCTCCAGTCATAGTAGGTTACCTCACACTTAGTTCAGAGGTGCCTCCTAGTAACTAACTTTGCAGTCTCCCTATGTCTTATCCGGAAATTATTTCCCAACAATTAAAATATCAACAGCTTTCAGCCAGACAATAGCTCAATACATTGTAGCTTCCCTTGCCAGGGAGAAAGCTTGGTGGAAGTTCCTTGCAATCCTCATTCTCAGTCATTCAGGTAGGCAAAAAAGAAAAAAGAAAAAAGGGTGCTATATAGAACACAACACATTGGGGGAGCAGCTTGTGACTCACCATGAAGACCATCCCTACACTCATGATGGTTCTTGTCTCTTAGGGAGTTCATTGCTGAACCATTCACTAGTTCTGGTTCCTAGAATGCAGAGACTTACATATCTGATGTTGAGGATGGAGTTATTAAAATGATTGAGGATATTAATGCCAGGTTGCAACTTTGGTGGTCCAAGTACCTAAGGAAGCTATGATTGACAGTTCAGGTGAGTACATGGCAGTCATAAGCCAGGCTGATAAGCTCCATGTTGATATGCACATTCTTTCCCCACAACATGGAGACAACCAAGACATCCCTGTAGTTGAATATCTAGGTTAGTTGAGCAAATTCTTCTACACGACCATGAAAACATTAACTATGTTATGGCCAATTAGTTTAGGTCCCAATAAAAATCCTCAAATTGTTGAACCAAAACTGTATGATTCAGTTGAAGACCATGAGATGATTGAAGATGAAACGCAGTTCTAGAAAATTGGAAATAATTGTGGATTAAAACTTTTTCAAGTAAGAGGTGATGAAGAAGAATCTAATGAGGCTGTGAAAAAATGATGATGGCAGAACTTTTACCACCTAGCTCAACTGTGAGCTTGTCAGATACTCTACTATTTTACATAGAGTAGCATAGGTCCAATTATAGTCCTGGCCATTGACTTAATCTGCATGTCATACAAAATGTTACCATAAAACACAGAAGAATAGTTACAGAGAAGACTTCATTGATGTTGCTACTAAATAAAGTTTATATAACTCTGGCTTCTGTCAGACTTTGCGGTTTGTCATGAAAAATATGCTGAATGTTTGGAAGAACATTCTTTATCTTTAGAAGGAACTTAAAAGTTTATATAACTCTGGCTTCTGTCAGACTTTGAGGTTTGTCATGAAAAATATGCTGAATGTTTGGAAGAACATTCTTTATCTTTAGGAGGAACTTGTTCTTTAGATATAAAATATATTATATATGGAATTTAAAATTCCTATATTTACTTAACAAACCTTTTGTGTTTCATGTGTGTACCCAATATTTCTACACATGACCCCATATGTGAATGTTGCTTATATGTGTCCATTTTATGTGCCCTAAATATACAGATGTTTCCCTCACACACATAAATTTAATCTCTACTCGCTATAAGTCTCTACTCGCTATAAATCACATAATATGTCATTAATATAATTTCATGTCCTCTATAATTAGATGCAATCATGTGTTCTTCTTAACTTTCTTAAATTACATGTTTCTATAATTACATACCCCATAATTAGATTTGTGCCTATAGCTACATGGATCACATATCACCTCTAGAATTACACATACATGTAATTCCTACCATACATGTCTCTTAATTTACTCCATATTTACTTGCAAACTTGTGTTCCTAATAAAACAGAAAAGATCCTCAAGGTTTTATGTAAAATTCATCCTAGTGCCGTGCATGTGTTAGTAATGACTTTTTGAATATTTAGACCAATTCCAGTTGGGCATAGCATTTAACGTAAATTAGTTATCTATCCTAGAGCAACTAATATTTCACGGCAGAAAGAATTCAGGGTCAGCAGAGATGTTTGTGTAGACTATGTCACTTTATGCCTGCAACAAAAATATAGGAAAGTAATCTATCCTGGAGCAACTAGAGTGAAGGAGATCAGACCAACTTCAGTTATATATAAATGGCTCACTATATTGTTCTATGCCTGTAACAAAACTTGCAGTCATCCTGGAGCAAGTACTTTTTCAAGAACATAACAATTTAGAGTAATTCTTGTTAAGATAGATGTCTGTGTAACATTGTTCTGTTGCACTATATATGTCTGCAACAAAATTACAGCAAAGAAACCTATCCTGGAACGACTATTTTGTCAAGAGATAAAGAATTCAGAGCAATTCCAGCTGAGCATAGATGCCTCTGTAGCATAACTATTTCACCGTATTATTGAAACAAAATTACGACAAAGAAATCTAAACTGGATAAAAAAAATTATGAAGAGAAAAGGAATTCTGAACACTTCTAAGTTTATATATAGGCATACATACCTGTGTAGCCTCACTATATATGAAACAAAATTACAGAAAAAAATCTAATCTCAAACAACTTCTTTCAAGAGGAAAGGAATCCAGAGATCATCTATGTAAGCATACATGCCTGTGTAGCTTCACTCTATATTAAAAAAATATTACAGCAAAGAAATCTAAACTGGAGCAACTACTGCCCAACAGAAAATTATTCAGAGCATATCTAGGTTAGCATACATGTCTGTGTAGCCTCACTATGTCACGCTATATATTTGTAACAAAATTACTGTAAAGAAATCCAAACTGAATCAACTAATATTTCACGGCAGAAAGAATTCAGGGTCAGCAGAGATGTTTGTGTAGACTATGTCACTTTATGCCTGCAACAAAAATATAGGAAAGTAATCTATCCTGGAGCAACTAGAGTGAAGGAGATCAGACCAACTCCAGTTATATATAAATGGCTCACTATATTGTTCTATGCCTGTAACAAAACTTGCAGTCATCCTGGAGCAAGTACTTTTTCAAGAACATAACAATTTAGAGTAATTCTTGTTAAGATAGATGTCTGTGTATCAAGGGAAAAGGAATTCAGAGCACATCTATGTAAGCATACATGTCCGTCTAGTCTCACAATATCACTCTCTCTCTCTATATATATATGAAACAAAATTGCAGCAAAGAAATCTAAACTGGAACAACTACTTCTCAAAAGAAAAGGAATTCAATGTACATCTCAGTAAGCATACATGCCTGTTTAGCTTCACTATGTCAATCTATATATATATATATATATGAAACAAAATTACAGCAAATAAGTTTAAACTTATGCAACTACTTCTCAAGAGAAAAAGAATTTGGAGCACATAAAGTTAACCAACCTCCCTGTGTAGCCTCACTATCAAACTCTATTAATTACAGTATAAAGAAATCTATCCTGCAATAACTTGTTCAGAGAGAAAGAATTCAGTGTATATCTGGTAAGTATATATGCCTGGGTAGCCTCACTATGTCAATCTATATATAAACAAAATTCAGAAAGAAAACTATCCTGCAGCAACTACTTCTAAAAAGAGAATGAATTCATAGCTAATCTAGATAAGCATACATGCCTGAGTAGCCTCACCATATCACTCTAAATTTAAACTGGAGCAACTACTTCTCAAGTGAAAATGAATTCAGAGCACATTCTATGTAAACATACATGGCTATGTATAACCTCAAAATATCACTCTATATATGAAACAAAATTACAGCAAAGAAATCTAAACTGCAGCCACTATTTCTCAAGAGAAAAGAAATTCAGACCACATATAGATAAGCATGCATGCCTATTCACCCTCACTATGTCACTCTCTCTCTCTCTATATTTTTTTTACAAAAAAGTAATCTAAACTGGAGCAACTACTTCTCTAATGAAAATGAATTCAGAGCGCATCTAGGTAAGCATTCCTGCCTGTGTAGCCTCACTATATCACTCTACATATATGAAACAAAATTACAGAAAAGAAATCTAAACTAGAACCATTACTACTCAAGGGAAAAGGAATTCATAGCTTATCTAGGCATGCCTGTGTAGACTGTCATATTTAACAAAATTTCAGCAAATAAATCTAAACTGGAGCAATTACTTCTCAAGAGGAAAGGTATTCAGAGCACAACTAGGTAAGCATAGTGTACAGAGATCTAACTATCTGCAACTATTTTTTCAGAGAGAAAAGATCTAAAGAAATTCCAGGTAAGCAAATATGCCCATGCAATCAATTTTTTACCCTGTGTCTTAAAAAAAATACAGCTAAGAAATTTACCCTGGAGCAACTAATTCCTCAAATTAGAAAGAGTTAAGAGCAATTCCAGATAAGTACAGATGCCTGTTTAAATTACTTTGTACTGTCTGTCTTATTGCAAAGATATCTATGCTAGTTTATCAAGAAAGAATAAAATTCGAGCAGTTCCAGGTAAGCATAGTTGCCTGTGCAGCTTCACTATACCTGATAAATATTGACAACAAGAAATCACTCGTCGAGCAATTTCTTGTCAAGTAAAAAAAATTCACAGCTTTTCCAGGTTCGCATAGATGCCAGTGTGGTATCGCTATAATTATCCTTCTATGCCTGCAAAAAAACTTACAGCAAAGAAATCAATTTTCGAGCCACTACTTTCTTAAGTGAAATAGAAGAATTGTAAAAGCCTGTATAGCATCACTATGTCACTGTATGTCGGCAACAAAACTAACAGCAAAGAAATCTCTCCATAAGCATCTATTTTTACCTAAGAGAAAAGATTTAGGGCAATTCCAGGTCAATGTAGATGCCAGTGTAGCTTCACTATGTCACACTTATCTGCAACAAAACTTAAATAGACCTAAAGTAAATCGTCAAGTGTGAGGAACAGAGCAATTCGAGGTATATTTACTCTATCCTTGAAACAAAATTACGACCAAGAAACCCATATTGGAGCAACTACTTTTATATAAGATTGAAATGATTTAGAGCAATTCCAGGTCAACATAGATGCTTGTGTAACATTTTTCTGTGGCACTATATCTGCAACCAAAACTTACAGCAAAGAAATAAATCTTTAAGCAACTAATTACTCAAGTGAGAGAGAATTCAGAGCAATCCAAGGTGAGGGTAGATATATGTGTAAAATAACTATGTAACTATAGCATAGGTGCCGGTATAGCATCATTATATCAGTGTATGCTTAGAGGAAATCCGGAGCAAACTACCCTCTAGAGAAATTCTAGTCAAAGATAGACGATCCACATGTCATTTGATGTCTGCAGTAAAACTAAAATGTAAGAAATCTAATTTGGAAGAACTGAATGATGGGATTCTGATAGATGCCTGACGATCATCTCTTTGTCACTGTAGGCAAACAAAGAGCAAGAAATCAATCCTGCAACAACTACTTTGTCAAGAGAGAAAGAATTCATTCCAGGTAGCTGTAGATTCCTGTGCAGCAAAAATATTTGTTAATTGACTATAGCAACCGCCAGTCAAACGGAGCTAATACGCATGCCCAATTAATATAGCAATGTGCATGCCAATATAATAGTCGGGGACTTTTATTGACACCACTTCCAAGTTGTCTGACTTACCATTGCACAACGTTTCAGATTTATATCCAAGGAAAAATTCTCTATTCCAGAGGGAGAAGAGAAGGATGAGCAGACTCTTATCAAGCAGAGAAATCAGCCTACCATTAGTCACAAACTCGACCTCTATCACTCAGTGGACCACCAAATTCTACTCAGGTAAAATCTGTGTGCTTTTTAGCATAACAACAATGCAAGTCTTGTCAGCCACTCTCTCCAGTCAAAGTAGGTCACCTCATACTTAGTTCAGCGGTGCTTCCTAATAACTAACTTTGCAGTCTCCCTATGTCATATCCGGAAATTATTTCCCAACAATCAACAGCTTTCAGCCTGACAATACCTCAATAAATTGTAGCTTCCCTTGCCATGGAGAAAGCTTGGTGGAAGTTCCTTGCAATGCTCATTCTCAGTCATTCAGGTAGGAATGCAGCTAGAACACAACACATTGAGGGAGCAGCTTGTGACTCACCATGAAGACCATCCCTACACTCATGATGGTTCTTGTCACTTAGTGAGTTCATTGCTGAACCATTCACTAGTTCTGGTTCCTAGAATGCAGAGACTTACATATCTGATGATGAGTATGGAGTTATTAAAATGATTGCGGATATTAATGCCAGGTTGCAACTTTGGTGGTCCAAGTACCTAAGGAAGCAGTTCAGGTGACTACATGGCACTCACAAGTCAGGCTGATAAGCTCCATATTGATATACACATTCTTTCCCCAAAACATGGAGACAACCAAGACTGTAGTTGTATATCTAGGTTAATTGAGCCAGTTCCTCTACACGACCATGAAAACATTTACTATGTTAGTGACCAATTAGTTTAGGTCCCAATAAAAATCCTCAAATTGTTGAGCTAAAACAGTGTGATTCAGCTGAAGACCATGAGATGATTGAAGATGAAGCGAACTTCAGAAATAATTGTGGATTAAAAAGTTTTCAAGTAAGAGTGATAAAGAAGAATCTAATGAGGCTGTGAAAAAATGATGATGGCAGAACTTTTACCACCTAGCTCAACTGTGAGCTTGTCAAATACTCTACTATTATACATAGATTAGCATAGGTCCAATTAAAGTCCTGGCCATTGACTTAATCTGCATGTCATACAAAATTTTGCAAACATTTTACAATAAAACACTGAAGAATAAATTCCAGAGAAGACTTCATTTATGTTGCTACTAAATAAAGTTTGTATAACTCTGGCTTCTGTCAGCCTTTGAGGTTTGTCATGAAAAAACTGGATGTTTGGAAGAATATTCTTTATGTTTAGGAGGAACTTGTTCTTTAGATATAAAATATATTATATATGGAATTTAAAATTCCTATATTTACTTCCTTTTTTGTTTCATGTACGTACATACCCAATATTTATACACATGGCCCCATATGTGAATGTTGCTTATAATTACTTATATGTGGCCATTTTATGTGCCCTAAATATACAGATGTTCCCCTGACACACATAAATTTACTCTCTACTCACTATAATTCTGTCATTAATATAATTTCATGTCCCCTATAATTAGATGCAACCATGTGTTCTTCTTAACCCTTTAAAATTACATGTTTCTATAATTACGTACCCCGTAATAATTAGATTTGTGCCTATAGCTACACGGATCACCTTTAATTACATATCACCTCTAGAATTACACATATCCATGTAATTCCTTACATACATGTCTCTTCAATTACTGTCATACATGTATTCCTAATAAAACAGAAAATATCCTCAAAGTTTTAAGTAAAATTCCTCCTAGTGGCTTCCTGCAACATGCATGTCTTAGAGTAATTACTTTTTGAAAATTCCAGTTGAGCATAGTATTCCACGTAAATTACTTATCTATCCTAGAGCAACTAATATTTCATGACAGAAAGAATTCAGGGCCAGCAGAGATGTTTGTGTAGCCTATGTCACTTTATGCCTGCAACAAACATATAGGAAAGTAATCTATCCTGGAGCAACTATATAGAGTGAAGGAGATCAGACCAACTCCAGTTATATATAAAAAGCTCACTATATTGTGCTATGCCTGTAACAAAACTTGCAGTAAAATAATTCATCCTCGAGCAAGTACTTTTTTTAAGAACACAACAATTTAGTGTTAAGATATATGTCCGTGTAACATCGTTCTATTGCACCATGTCTGCAACAAAATTACAGCAAGGAAACCTATCCTGGAACAACTACTTTCTCAAGAGACAATGAATTCAGAGCAATTCCAGCTGAGCATCGATGCCTCTGTAGCATAACTATGTTACTCTATTATTATTACAGCAAAGAAATGTAAACTGGATAAAAATCTTCTCAAGAGTAAAGGAATTCAGAACACATCAAGGTAAACAACATGCCTGTATAACCTCACTATCTGATTACAGAAAAGGAATCTGGAGCAACTAGTCTCCAGATAGAAAGAATTAAGAGCACCTCTGGTAAGTGTATATGCCTGGGTAGCCTCTCTATAATTATATGAAACAAAATTGCAGTAAATAAACCTATCATGGAGCAACTACTTCTAAAGAGCGAATGAATGTATAGCTCATCTAGGTAAGCATACATGCCTGTATTACCTCACTATGTTACTCTATACATGAAAAACAATTACAGCTAAGAAATCTTATCTGTAGCAACTACATCTCCACAGAGATAAAGAATTCAGAGCATCTCTATGTAAGCATAGATACATGTCTAGTCTCTCAAATAAAATTATATTTAAACTGAAAAAAGTACTTCTCAAAAGAAAAGGAATTCAATGTACATGTAGGTAAGCATACATGCCTGTGTAGCTTCACTATGTCACACCTATATAATATAAAACCAAATTACCATACTCTATTCATAAATAAATTACAGCAAAGAAATGTATACTGGAGCAATAACTTCTCCGGAGAGATATAATTCTGAACACGTTTAGTAAGTATATATGCCTCATAGGCATTGGAGCTGGTCAGGCTGGTCAGGCCCAGGCCTGATCAATATTTAAAAAAAGAAGTGAGGTCATAGGTCAAATACCTTGGATAAAACTGGGCATGCTCAGTAAGTCTATCTGAACATGTGCTCTAGTCTTAAGCAGCTGCTTCTTTTTAGATCTTCTGAAATGGCTGCTTCTACAAGTGTAGAAGTGGAGTGTGTTAGTGTCTATGATACAGCTGAGCCTCATAACCCATCTCTCTCATTTGCCTTTCCAAAGCACAGAAAGCAGAACAAAGAGAGGTCTTGCCAAGCTTTGGTTTAGGACATGGGACTTGTTAGATTATGAGATTTAGTCTTTTGTTTTTTATGTGAAAAGCAAAGGGGGGACTATACGTCGACAGTTTTTTTCCCCCTTCTTTTTTTTCTTCTTCTTTCAAACTATTTTTTGTCCATGTAACAGATCAAGAAACTACAAAGAGAACACATCTTGCATGATATTTGCCTTAACTTGGACTATATTTTTTTCATTTTTTCCAAACAATCTTTTTTTTGGCCATAAAGCTCATAACTTCCCTAAAAAATGATAATTGTTATATCACTGGATAGCTCTTCTAATTATCTGTCTAATGTACGTGCCAAATTTTTAAGTACTATAAGTATTGGCAAGTTATAGTGATTTGAAGTGGTAAGGTTTGGGATTTTCCATGGTGTTTTCCAGTTGCGGCCTGCCACTCAAAAACCATGGCATTTATTGATAATCTGTTCATGCATTGCAGATTAGGGCCTTCTCTATTAGCTGACCAAATCTGTGACCTTGTTCTTGATAATTAGGACAGTTATGAACTTTTCTGCAAGTAAGGTCAACTTTTTTAGGGATCTTGATGTATCTTCCGAGAAAATATGTCTGCAGAGAAATTCAACATATTTTCATTGCCCTATATAACTTGACCAATGTTTCCTTAAAAAATCTTTTTTATTTTTGCAGTAACGCTCATAACTTTCCTATGCTTCACTCAAAAAAACATATTTTTATATCACTGAATAGCTCTTCTAATTCTCTAAGAAATATAAGAAACAGAGGTTTAATTACTACAAGTGTTGATAAGTTATGGTCATTTGAAGTGTGAGGTTTAGGATTTTCTAGGGTTTTTTTCCCCACAGCAAACGTGTTGGCTTGCCATTCAGCAACCACGATGGTTATTGATAATCTCTTTCTAACATACCTTAGATTTTTCCTCCTCTTTAAGCTGACCCAAGTGTGGGACTTTGATCTTAAAAACTGGGGCAGTTATGATCGCAGAGCTAATAATGGTCACTTTTTGGGGGGAATCTTGATGTATCTTCTAAGAAAATAGGTCTTTAGAGACATTCAACATATTATTAGGAAGCAGAAAGCATAATGAAATATATAATTAAAAAAATCTGTATAGAATGTATAGAAAAAAAGTTATGACGATTTATAAACCTGTAGTTTTTCTGCGGTACAGTCCCCCCCTTAAGAAAGGAAAAATGAGAACAGGAAAAGCAGAACCATCTTTTGTAAGTTAATTTAACTTGTACTCCGTCTTAGTTCTATTACTGTTAATCTGAAAGGTTTCAAGAGGCTTCAGTAATTGGAAGAATGCAACAAACTCCTTTTGAAACTATGAAAGTTGCTTGTCTCACAAGGATGCTATTCAAGTGCTATTAACTATACCAGCAACAACTAGTGATGTTGGCAAATTACTGTTTTCAGAACATGCTCGTGGGAAAGTTGAAAATAGACAGTATTTGTTGAAGATAATATCAAACTTACGATTTCTTGCTCGTCAGGGATCTACTATACGAGGACATGGTGATGAAACTGATGGCAATTTTCACCAACTACTAATGCTTCGTGGAGAAGATGACCCAAAGGTATAGCTAAGTAAAAACAAGTTGAGATGTAAGATAACTTTTGGTTGATATTGAGTGGCTCAAGAGAAAGAGAGAGAAAGAGAGAGAAATACACATATAATGTCATCCAAAATGAGATATTGAAGGTTATGTCTTTGACTCCGAATAGTCATTTCTCAACTGCAAGATTCCGAGTTCTTCACTATTATGGTAGACGAAACCACTGATGTATCTAATACCGAACAGGTTAGTTCTATAATTAAACACAGTTCTACTGACACTCATTGTTTCTTCCTTTCAGATGGTTATGGTCTTCAGGTAGGTGGACAGTGAATGATATGCACATGACATTTTTACTGGACTCCACGTTCTACCTACTATTCGGTCTGCTACTATTGTATCAGCAATTGAAGATGCACGTTCTCGCTTTAATCTGCCTTTATGTAAGGCACGTGGTCAATGCTATGATGGGGCGAGTAACATGTCTGGAATAAGGAATGGTGTTGCAAAACAAATCCAAGAAAAGGAACCGCGAGCTATATTTACACATTGTTAAGGGCATGTGTTAAACCTTGCTGCTAGTGACACTGTGCAAAAGTGTAAACTTATGAAGATGGCCTTAGAAACAACCCACAAAATAACAAAGCAAGTGCCTAGAAGGGAGAATTGATTTCTTCAAATAAAAGATGAGTTAGCACCTGCCACACCTGGGGTCAGAGTTCTCTGCCCTACAAGGTGGGCAGTGAGAGCTGAATCTATGCTAAGTATTATTAATAACTATGAAGTTTTGTTTGAGCTGTGGGATAAGGCTTGCTCTATCTTAACAGACACTGAAACTATAGCACATATTAGAGGTGTGGCAGCACAAATGGCTTCTTTTTTGGACTGGTTCTTGGTGAATTACTTCTTCGTCATACAGAAAATCTCAGCAGAACCCTCCAGAATCCTAAAACATCAGCAGCAGAAGGACAAGCAGTGGCATCTATGACATTAAAAACTCTTGATTCTCTTAGAAATGATGATCACTTCAAGCTCTTCTGGACCAGAATTGGCATGATGGCTGAAGAGAAAGGAATTGATGAGCCCTCGCTTCCTCGAAGACCTAAAGCTCCTAGGAAGTATGAATCAGGAAATGCCCCAGCCGAATTTCCCACCACTGCAGATCGCTTTCGCCAAATCTACTTTGAAGCACTGGATCTAATTGTTCAATCTATTACAGATAGGTTTGATCACCCAGGGTGTAGTGTATATCAGTGTTTAGAGACTTTACTGATCAAAGCAGCCAATAAGGAAGATTTTTTAGAAGAATTGAATCATGTTGTAAAACCTATGGTTCAGATATGAATGAGAACAACTTGATCACACAACTTAAGATTCTTGGCCAAAACTTTGAATCAGATCAAAAAAAGATCAGCAATATCTCCGAAGTGATGGGTTACCTTAGGAAGCTTTCAGCTGCTGAAAAGACACTATTGAATGAAGTAGTATTTATAATGAAGCTTCTTTATAGTAATGCCAGCAACTAATGCCACCAATGAACGATCATTTAGTGCTCTATGTAGACTCAAGTCCTATATGAGATCTACAGTGTCTCAAGAAAGACTCAACCATTTAATGATTTTACATGTTCATAAAGAACTTACCGATTCTCTAATTTATCTGAAGTTGCTAATGAATTCACCAGTAACAATAAACACCATAGTAACATTTTGGACAGTTCAAGTAATTTTTTAAATATTATCAATATATTTTTAACCTCACATGCTTATTGCCACCTCTCATACTTGTTTCAGTAACCCAGAAACTTGGAACTGTAGAAGAGTGATAATATGTCTTTCAGGATGTAATACATGTGATTATAGCATTCCAGGTAGATTTTATGGTTTGGCTTCAGTGGTGACAGTTCCAATCCCACAACTTTGAGCATGACCGGTCAAAATATGCTTCCCACACCCTTGTGCCTGTGTAGCCTCAGTATGTCACTCTATCTATGAAACAAAATTACAGCTAAGAAATCTAATCTGTAGCAACTACTTCTCAAGAGATAAGGAATTCAGATCACATTAAGTAAATATATATACTGGTTTAGCCTCATAATGCCACTCTATATATATTTAAAAAATTACTATGGCATAGAAATCTAAACTGGAGCAACTAATTCTAAAGAGAAAATGAATTTAGAGCACAACTAGGTTAGCATACATGCCTTTGTAGGCTCACTATGTCATTCTGAACCCAAATTACAGCAAAGACAATCTAAACTTGAGCCAGTACTTCTCAAGAGGAAAGGAATTCAGAACACATCTAGGTAAGCAAACATGCTTAATTATATCACTCAATATATATGAAACAAAATTGCAGGAAAAAACTAAACTGAAGCAACTACTTCTCAAGAGAAATGGGATTAATACATGTCTGAGTTACCAACATGCCTGCGTAACCTCATTCTGTCACTCTATATAAAATTACTGCAAAGAAATCTAAACTGGAGTAACTACTTCTCAAGAGGAAAGTAATTCAGAGCACAATTAGGTAAGAATACATGCTTGTGTAGCTTCACTATGTCACTCTATATATATGCAATATAATTACAGCGGGAAATTTAAACTAGAGCAGCTAATTCTCGAGAGAAAAGGTATCAAGAGCACCTATAGGTAAGGATACATTCAAGTGTAGCCTCACTATATCCCTCTATATATGAAACAAATTTACAGCAAAGAAATTTAATCAGGAGCAGCTACTTCTTAAGAGAAAAGTAATTCACAGCACATATAGTTAAGGATAAATACCTCTGTAGCTTCACTATGTAACCCTATATATTTATATAAACAAAATTACAGCAAAATAATCTAAACTGAAGCAACTACTTTCCAAGAGAAAAGGTATTCAGAGCACATCAAGGTAAACAACATGCCTGTATAACCTCACTATCTCACTTTATTCTTCAAATAAATTACAGCAAAGAAATCTATCCTGGAGAAACTACTTCTCAAGAGATAAAGAATTCATAGCACATCTAGTTAAGGATACATACCTCTGTAGCTTCACTATGTAACTCTATATATATATGAAACAAAATCACAGCAAAGAAATCTAAACTGGAGCAAGTACTTCTCAAAAGATAAGGAATTCATAGCACATCTAGTTAAGGATACATACCTGTATAGCTTCACTAGTAACTCTATATATGCAAAATAATCTAAACTTGAGCAACTACTTTCCAAGAGTAAAGGTATTCAGAGCACATCAAAGTAAACAACATGCCTGTATAACCTCACTATCTCACTCTATTCATCAAATAAATTACAGCAAACAAATCTATCATGGAGAAACTTCTCCTCCACAGAGAAAGAATTCAGAACACATCTGTAAGTATAGATGCCTGGGTAGAGTCACTATATCCCTCTATATATGAAACAAAAATTGCAGTAAAGAAATCTTAACTGCAGCTACTACTTCTCAAGTGAAAATGAATTGAGAGCAATCCATGTTAGCATGCATGCCTATATAATCTCACTGTCTAACTCTATTCTTGAAAAGTCATCTATCCTCGAGCAACTATAGTTCTCCAGAGAGAAAGCATATCTAGGTAAGCATACTTGCCTGTCTAGCTTCAATATGTCACTCTATATATATGTAACAAAATTACAGCTAAGAAATCTAAACTGGAGCAACTACTTCTAAAGAGAGAATGAATTCATAGCTCATCTATGTAAGCAAACATATCTGTGTAACCTCACTGTTAATCTATATAGATGTGAAATGAAATTATAGCAAAGAAATCTTAAGTGGAGCAACTACTTCTCAAGATAAAATGAATTCAGAGCATATCTAGGTAAGGATACTTGCCTGTGCAGCCTCAAAATATCACTCAATATGTATGAAACAAAATTGAAGCAAGAAATCTAAACTGGAGCCACTATTTCTCAAGAGAAAAGGAATTCACAGCACATCTAAGTAAGCATATATGCCCATCTAGCCTTCCATATATATGAAACAAAATTGCAGCAAAGAATCTATCCCAGAGCAACTACTTCTAAAGAGAACGAATTCATAACTTATGTAGGTAAGCATGCTGGTGTTGCCTCACTGATACATTCTAAATAAATATATATATGAAACAAAATTACAGCCAAGAAATATAAACTAGAGTAACTACTTCTTCAAGAGAAAACAAATTCAGAGCATATCTCCTGTGTAGCATCACTATATCACTCTATATATACAAAACAAAATTACAGCAAATAATTATATCTAAACTTGAGCAACTACTTCTCAATTTAGAGCCTATCTAGGTAAGCAACATCCCTGTGTAACCTCACTATGTCACTCTATAATATATTGGAAAAATTATAGAAAATAAAATCTAAACTGATTCTCAAGATAAACGGAATTCAGAGCTCATCTAAGTAAGCATACATGCCTGTATAGCCTCATCTCTACATATACATGAAAAAAATTACAGCTAATCTGAAGCAACTTAATTCTAAAGAGAAAAAGGAATTCTGAGCACATCTATGTATGGAAATATTCCTGTGTAGCCTCAGTATGTCACTCTACACAATTAAAATTACAGCTAAGAAATCTAAACTGGTCCAACTACTTCTCAAGGAGTTCAGAGCATGTTTAGGTAAGCATACATTTCTGTATAGCCTTGCTCTGACCCTCAATATACAAAATTACAGCAAAGAAATTTAAACTGCAGCAACTACTTCTCAAGTGAAAATGAATTCAGAGCACATCTATGTAAACATATATGACTATGTATAACCTCAAACAAAATTACAGCAAAGAAATCTCAACTGGAGCAACTACTTCTCAAGGGAAAAGCAATTGAAAGCATAACTGGTTAGCATATTATGCCTTTATGCATGGATAGCAGAACTATTATCACTCTGTATATTTAACAAAATTGCAGCAAAGAAATCTAAACTGGAGCAATACTTCTCGAGAGAAAAGCAATTGAAAGCATAATTGGTTAGCATAATTATATGCCTTTATGCATGGGTAGCAGAACTATATCACTCTGTATATAAAACAAATTGCAGCAATGAAATCTGTCCTGAAGCAACTACTTCTAAAGAGAGAATGAATTCACAGATCATGTAGGTAAGCATACAAGCCTGTGTAACCTCACTTTGTCATTCCAAATATAACAAAATGACAGAAAAGAAATCTAAACTGGAGCAACTACTTCTAAAGAGAATAGGAATTCAGAGCATTTGTAGGTAAGCAAATGTGCCTGATTAGCCTCACTATGTCACTCTATATATGTATATCAGCAATGAAATCTAATCTGGAGCAACTTAATTCTCAAAAGAAAAGTAATTCAGTGCACATCTATGTAAGCAAATATGGCTCACTATGTCACTTTATATATGAAACAACATTACAGAAATGAAATCTGAATCATAGCAACTACTTCTCAAGCGAAAATGAATTCATACTCATTTAGGTAAGCATACATGCCTGTGTAGCCTCACTATGTTACTCTATATATATGAAATGAAATTACAGCTAAGAAATCTAAACTGGAGCCACTACTTCTAAAGGGAAAAGGAATTCAGAGCACAAATAGGTAAGCCTACATGCCTCACTGTGCCAAAATGACAACAATGAAATCTAAACAGGGGCAACTACTATTAAAAAAAGAAGTGAATTCAGAGCACATCTAGGTAAGCTATATGCCTGTGTAGCTTTATTATGTGACTCATATATATGAAACAAAATTACAGCAAAGAAATCTAAACTGCAGCCACTACTTCTCAAGAGAAAAGAAATTCAGTCACCTAGGTAAACATCATGCCTGTGTAGACTGACTCTGTGATACTATATATATGAAACAAAATTATGGCAAAGAAATCTAAACTGGATAAAAAACTTCTCAAGAGAAAAGGAATTCAGAGCACTTCTACTAAGCGAAACAAAATCACAGAAAAAATCTAATATCAAACAACTTCTTTTCAAGAGAAAAGGAATTCAGACATCATGTAAGCATACATACCTGTTTAGCTTCATTATGTCACCCTATATTTGAAAAAAATTACAGCAAAGAAATCTAAATAGGAGCAACTACTGCCCAGCAGAAAAGGATTCAGAGCATATCTAGGTTAGCATACATGTCTGTGTAGCCTCACTCTGTCATGTTATATATTTGTAACAAAATTACTGTAAAGAAATCCAAACTGGATCACTACTTCTCAAAGGAAAAGGAATTCAGAGCACATCTGGGTAAGCTGTGTAGCTCTCACTATATCACTCTATATATGAAAAAAAAATTCAGCAAAGAAATCTATCCTTGAGAAACTAATTCTAAAGATAGAAAGAATTCATCATCTAGGTAAGCATACATGCCAGTGTAGCCTCACTATATATGAAACAAAATTACAGCAAATAGATTTAATCAGGTGTAACTATTTCTCAATAAATAAGGAATTCAGAGCACATCAAGGTAAACAACATGCCTGTATAACCTCACCATGTCACTCTATATATATATAATCAAATTACAGCTAAGAAATCTTAACTGCAGCAACCACTTCTCAAGAGAAAATGAATTCTGAGCATATCTAGCTAAGCATACATGCTAGTATAGCCTCACTATGTCGGTTCACTCTGCTTGTCTTGCAGTCTCATGATATGTAGTGATCCTGTTTCTTACTTTTTGTAAGGTCTTGCATAAGTCTGTCATTATCATCCTTTATATCATCTTCGCTTATCATTATACCAGTCATCTTCATTTCCATACTCAATCACAAATTCCTTCATCAGATTTAACCATAACCCATCTTTCACAAAATACTCTTCTTCTAGATCCAGCCCATCTGCAAAATCCTGTCCACATTTTCAGTTGTAGTATCTTTCAATTATCAAATGTAGAATTTCTGTGACTGTGCAACATGAATTTATGGCTCATTAGCTCTATAGGATTTGATTTGCAATGAGCTGTGTGTTTGCAGCACTGTATGTTCGTTCACCTTCACAAGCTGCTTCTTCTGTCAAATTCAGAGGTGCTGATCTATTTTGTTTTCTTTACCAAGTAGTGTGCTTTCCAGGTCCATTCATCCAACCATCTTTTCATTTCATCTTTTCTGTTTGCGGTTTGCCTTGCTGTTTGTGGTGGTATGTTGCATTGTCTACTCCTATTACATGGGAAAGAAGTCTCAACTCATATAGTAATATGTTTGTTCCTTTGTATGATAATACCTGTTTCTGATCAGTATCAGTCGGTTGTCTCAACTCAACCATATTGTTTGAACTTTGTTCAAATACATTACGTTTACAAAAATCTTTTAAACACATACAAAATAGCACGCTCCTCCCTTAATTCCTTCAATACAGCACTCTCATATAGGGTACTCTCATTGGTCATAAAATGTAGGTCCTATTCATCATTTTGTTCTGTCAAATAAGTCTGTATTCAAGATTTAGTGTAACATTTTGTTGGTGCCAGAAAATCCTTGTCAGGAGTAATTTAGTTGACTTTTTCTTATTATTCTCATGTAATCCTATCGCCTTTGCTAGTCTGTCATTCACTCCATCTCCCCTTCAAAGAGCTTCTTCACATTTATGATGATGTACTTTGAGTGCAAAGTGAGATAGATATTTTGATAAGTTGTCTTCCCCCAATTAATTGCTAGGACTCTCGCTGCCAACCAGCATTACATCTCTTCCTCGCTGGCATAATTCACATAGATACACATATGCATCCAATTCTGTACAAGAATGTTTACTCTACCCTTCCACCAAATTAAACTTTCAGCTAGAGTTTCCATGGTAGATCTAGGATCAGATCAAGGCTAAAGCAATGGCTAGACCAATGCCATGTTAACAGTATTCATGATGAAGTAACTAAGATTTTCATGACATGAGGACCTATGTTTTTTAATTCGAGTCCATTTTTGAGCGATAAAAGTTATATGAATGTTATAATTATGGTAATAATATCTTACAAAAGAATTCCAGCTCCATAGGGTGGCTTGAACAAAACACCAAAACCATGAACTCCAGAGTAAACTCTGTGGTAAACATATGCCATGTGCTGATCAACATAAAAATTAATCCTGCCACTGAAGCATTGTTCATAAATGGTGTGTGTGTGTGTGTGTTCTTTATGTGTGTGTAAAATGATAACCAAACATGTTACCTTGCATTACCAACCTTTGTATTTTACAACAGAAGAGGGAGGAGGCACATGCATGAGGACTTGGATACAAGAGTGAGAACTCAGTTGTAGCTGGATCATGAATACTGATGCAATGGGGAATTTATAGAACATATTTTTGCAATTATCTATAATTTTTAATTACCAACCCACCATTCTTTTACAGATTCATTTGGCTTAAACTCTATCAAATCCACAGACACA
The DNA here is from genome assembly GCA_028752905.1 of Cladorhizidae sp. MBARI D1340-BT2. Taxonomy (NCBI): domain Eukaryota; kingdom Metazoa; phylum Porifera; class Demospongiae; order Poecilosclerida; family Cladorhizidae; species Cladorhizidae sp. MBARI D1340-BT2. The sequence goes on along the minus strand of JAQNBH010000009.1, from coordinate 34,260,858 downwards.
CATAAATTTGGAATTGGGACCAGCATCAACTCAAATTTGGACTAAGAATAAGCTGGTTCTCGCTCAACCTTGCACCAGTTTGGGAATCTTAGATACTTTTCCATATCACAATCCAAGCATCTGACATCAATAATTTACAATAGTGTTAGGCCAGCGGATATGCTTGGAGTAGGACAATGGCTAATGGATCTTATAGTACTGGGATCTCAAGCTAATTTAACTGATGTTAAAGTGTTTTTAACCATCTCCATTGCTCCTTTGCTTCCACTCAATGCCTAGCATTCATTATTAGTAATATAATACTTCAACATTTCAACTTAAACCTCCATTATCTAAGCCACCCCAATCTTCATTATTCTAGGCAATTGGAGTCCAGCGGTCTTTCCTGCTGGGAGTATCTTTTGTCCCTGTAGCTGCAGCAAGAAATCTGTCAATAGAAACATGCTGGTCACCATTGTAGGAAGTGACATTGTTGATGCCTTCAGCAAGGTATTTGACCAGGATTGGGCCAGTGGTGCACCCAAGCAGGATATACCCAAAACAAAGATTGACTTTTGAAAATGAACAATACTTCCTAGTATATTTAGAGCTTTGTATATAGCAGGTTAGGATTTATTTGGATATTGTTTGGCATTAAAAATCAGTGAACATATGAACATGTTCATGACCTTATTTTGGGGATTATATCAATGAACATACGAATATATATTTCATGACTTTTAATCAAAATTTTTGGCCTTGACTCTACAGACCTTTGATAAATACTTGCAAGATATGAGAATGTCAAATACAGATACATACTGGGGAGTATATACTGCACTCCCAATAATGATCTGGCCCCAATTTTAAAATGACCGAGCAAAACATACACAAAAATCAAAGCATATATTTCTACAAATAGAATTCCAGCATTCTTTGAGGTAATAAACTGGTAGCTCCCAGAAACCATCAAAAGTCGTGATAATGTTTCTAGATTCTACTTGCCCCCACAAATAATTGGTCTATTCATCATAATTTTATTGGATATCAGAAGACTATTCTAATTCAATGCAGTAACTAATCCATAGCACGATTCAGTAAAACACCTGAGAATAGGTGAAGATCATAATTACAATAAACGTGCTTGTGTATGTGACCAATATCAAGTCTAGCTGAGCTGAGTCAGCAAGCAGCTGCATGTTATTACTAGCAAGAAGTGATTAGTTGTTTCTTAGTCTTGCGACAATAGTTAATACTACAGACCCAAATTCTCATGATCCATAATAGCTAAGTACATTTGCATAGGTGCGTGTTAATAATCAAGGTAAACATGATTGGTTAGTTATGGAATTAACCCGACTAACTTCTTGTTGGAACCTGCTTGACTATAAGGAATAAAAACGAATAGAAACAAGATTAAATCTAACCTTTACAGGATGACTGTCATGAATCCATAATATAAAAACATCATGCAGAGACGATGGTCACAGATTCATGTCGGGTTTCTTCTTTATGATCTACCCTTTATCATGCACCATAATAAAATATCCTCTGCCCTTTGTTGTGGGAGCACTGACCTAAGTTACTAGCATATATAACTGTGAGATACTGTTGTAATACTGTAAAAGTTGGTTGTTAAGCTGCGATCTATATTAAGTATATTTTTTTATTAAGTGTCTTCTTGACTATTGGTTTCAAGCTACATTAATTAAGTACACCTGCCTGCTCACCCAAAGCCCACCCTCATCTCTTTCCAGACTCGGTTGTTTTTTCTTCCCATCATATGGTTATATACCAAATCTAGTGTATATATGATGACCTTTTAAACTGTACCCTGTTCAGAGTATGTCCTACCAGAACCCCTGAAGGTTGGGAGGTTATTTCTCTAGCTATCATGCACAGAGTTGTAGAAAGAGTATGAACAAACAATGATCAGGGAATCCCTATTATGCACATGCCCTGTATGCTTTAAGTGGTGGCTCAGTTTTAAGTGCCCAATTTCTGGTAGACTAATGCTATAAGCAGCCCAGCTTAACAGCCAGCTTTTATGGAGAGACAATTCAGATTATAAGTCGAGGCTAATTTCACTTCCGTTGCTTCCTGTAATGAACTTAAAGACATCATGTTCTTGACTAAGCAGCTGACATGAACTCACACATCTCCTTTGTCTCACCCAACCCCATAAGGACCTCCAGATCAAATAATCTAAAACAAGACTTCAGTTGGTCTACGTCAAATTATAGCAGTTTTCCTTCTCTCTGGAATGCACTTGCCTCAACCATTAATCTATCACTTTCCTACTCTCGCATCAACCATCAATTCATAGCTTTCTTCTTGGATCATTTTATAGCTAACTTTGATCATGATATCCCTTGTACATTCTATTTCATTTGTTCTTGTTCTTCCTGCTCCATTATGCATAGAAGGCTGTGTAATATTTTTCTGTGGCATCTGCTACCAAAACTTACAGCAAAGAAATCAATCCTCAAGCAACTAATTACTCAAGCGAGAGTGAATTCAGAGCAATCCAAAGTGAGGGTAGATATATGTGACTATGTGACTATAGCATAGGTACCTGTATAGCATCATTATATCAGTGTATGCTTACAGGAAAGCAATCTCCACTGGAGCAAACTACCCTTTAAAGAAATCCCCATTAAACATAGATGATTCACATGTAACTCTATGTCTGCAGTAATATATACTAACATGTAAGAAATCTAATTTGGAAGAACTACTTTTCAAGAATGATGGGATTCTGACGAGCATCACTTTGTCACTGTAGGCTTACAACCAAACAAAGAGCAAGAAATCAATCCTGCAACAACTACTTTCTCAAGAGAGAAAGAATTCAATGTAATTCCAGGTAACTCTAAGCTGGATATTTTACTATAGCAACCGCGCATGGTGAATTATGGAGCTAATACGCATGCCCAATTAATATAGCGTTGCGCATGCCAATATATAGCGTTTAGCGTCGGGCACTTTTATTGACACCACTTCCAAGTTGCTGTGCCACGTTTCAGATTTCTATCCTCTCTATTCCAGAGGGAGAGGAAAAGGATGAGCATACTCTTATCAAGTAGAGAAATCAGCCTTCCATCAGTCCTCGACCTCTATCACTACTCAGTGGACCACCAAATTCTATCTTCAGGTAAAATCTGTGTGCTTTTTAGCAGAAAATGAACAACACTGCAAGTCTTGTCAACCACTCTCTCCAGTCAAAGTAGGTCACCTCACACTTAGTTCAGAGGTGCCTCCTAGTAACTAACTTTGCAGTCTCCCTATGTCTTATCCGGAAATTATCCCCCAACAATTGAAATATCAACAGCTTTCAGCCAGACAATAACTCAATAAATTGTAGCTTCCCTTGTCAGGGAGAAAGCTTGGTGGAAGTTCCTTGCAATGCTCATTCTCAGACATTCAGGTAAACATGCAGCTAGAACAGAACACATTGAGGGAGCAGCTTGTGACTCACCATGAAGACCATCCCTACACTCATGAATGGTTCTTGTTACTTAGGCTTAGGGAATTCATTGCTAAACCATTCATTAGTTCTGGTTCCTAGAATGCAGAGACTTACATATCTGACGATGAGGATGGAGTTATTAAAATGATTGAGGACATTATGCCAGGTTGCAACTTTGGTGATGCAAGTGCCTAAGGAAGCTATAATTGACAGTTCAGGTGACTACATGGCAGTCATAAGCCAGGCTGATAAGCTCCATGTTGATATGCACATTCTTTCCCCACAACATGGAGATAACCTGTAGTTATATATCTAGGTCAATTGATGATGGAAGAGCTTTTACCACCTAGCTCAACTGTGTTGTCCAATACTCTACTATTATTAATAGAGTAGCATAGGTCCAATTAGAGTCCTGGCCATTGACTTAATCTGCATGTCATACAAATGTTTGCAAAAATTTTACAATAAAACATTGACGAATAATTCCAGAGAAGACTTCATTGATGTTGCTACTAAATAAAGTTTCTATAACTCTGGCTTCTGTCAGCCTTCGAGGTTTGTCATTAAAAATATGATGGATGTTTGGAAGAACATTCTTTATATTTAGGAGGAACTTGTTTTTTTTAATGAATATATTATATATGGAATTTAAAATTTCTATATTTACTTAAACCTTTTTTGTTTCATGTGTGTACCAAATCTTTATACACTTGACCCCATATTTGAATGTTGCTTATAATTACTTATATGTGTCCATTTTATGTGCCTTAAATAAACAGATGTTCCTCTGACAGACATAAATTTACTCTCTACTCACTATAATTCACATATGTCATTTCATGACCCCTATAATTAGATGTAATCATGTGTTATTCTTAACTTTCTTAAATTACATGTTTCTATAATTGCATACCCTTTGTGCCTATAGCTACATGGATCACCTTTAATTACATATCAACTCTAGAATTACACATATCCATGTAATTCCTTGCACACATGTCTCTTGATGTACTTCACAATTACTTGCATACATGTGTTCCTAAAAGATCCTCAAGGTTTTAAGTGAAATTCCTCCTATTGCTGCCCATGTCTAGAGTAACTACTTTTTGAAGATTTAGAGTAAATCCAGTTGAGCATAGCATTCCACATAAATTACTTATCTATCCTAGAGCAACTAATATTTCATGACAGAAAGAATTCAGGGTAAGCAGAGATGTTTGTGTAGCCTATGTCACTTTATGCCTGCAACAAAAATATATGAAAGTAATCAATCCTGGAACAACTAGAGTGAAGGAGATCAGACCAACTCCAGTTATATATAAATGGCTCACTATATTGTTCTATGCCTGTACCAAAACTTGCAGTAAAATAATTCATCCCGGAGCAAGTACTTTTTCAAGAACATAACAATTTAGAGTAATTCTTGTTAATTAAGATAGATGCATGTGTAACATCCTTCCATTGCACTATGTCTACAACAAAATTACAGCAAAGAAACCTTTCTTGGAACAACTACTTTCTCAAGAGACAAAGATTTCAGAGCAATTCCAGCTTAGGATAGATGCCTCTGTAGCATAACTATTATTGAAACAAATTTATGGCAAAGAAATCTAAACTGGATAAAAAACTTCTCAAGAGAAGAGGAATTCAGAGCACATCAAGGTAAACAACATGCCTGTATATCCTCACTATCTGATCACAGAAAAGGAATCTGGAGCAACTAGTCTCCAGATAGAAAGAATTAAGAGTACCTCTGGTAAGTATATATGCCTAGGTAGCCCACTCTATATATGAAACAAAATTGCAGTAAATAAACCTATCATGGAGCAACTACTTCTAAAGAGAGAATGAATTCATAGCTCATCTTGGTAAGCATACATGCCAGTGTAGCCTCACTATTTTACTCTGTACAACATGAAAAACAATTACAGCTAAGAAATCTTATCTGAGCAACTACATCTCCAGAGATAAAGAATTCAGAGCATATCTATGTAAGCATACATACATATCTAGTCTCACAATATCACTCTATATATATAAAACAAAATTATAGCAAAGAAATCTAAACTGGAACAACTACTTCTCAAAAGAAAAGGAGTTCAATGCACATCTAGGTAAGCATACATGCTTCACTATGTCACACCTATATATATTACAGGCTAAACTGGAGCAACTACCTTTCAAGAGAATCCTGAGCAAATCTAGGTAAGCATATGTGCCTGTGTAGCCTCACTACTTCACTCTATATATATGAAACAAAATTACAGCTAAGAAATCTGCAACTACTTCTCAAGAGATAAGTATTTCAGAGCACAGCCATGTAAGCATACATCCTGTATAGCCTCAATATATTACTGTATATGCATTAAACATAATTTCATAAAGAAATTTAAACTAAAGCAATTATTTCACAAAAGAGAAAAGGAATTCAGAGCACAACTAGGTTAGCATTTTGCCAGTGCAGGCTCACTATGTTATTCTATATATATATAAAACCGAATTACAGCAAAGAAATCTAAACATGAGCAAATCTGAAGAGAAAATGAATTCAGAGCACATCTAGGTAAGCATACATGCTGTGCAGCTTCACTATGTCACTCCATATATATGACAGCATAGAAATCTAAACTGGAGCCACTACTTCTCCACATGAAAGGAATTCAGAGCACACCTAGGTAAGCATACATCCTCATGTCACTCCATATATTTGAAACAAAATTACAGGAAAGAATCTTAACTGAAGCCACTACTTCTCAAGAGGAAAAGAATTCAGAACACATCTATAGGTAAGCATACACTCAAAGTGAAGCCTCACTATATCCCTCTAAATATGAAACAAATTTACAGCAAAGAAATCTAAACTGGAGGAACAACTTCTCAGGAGAAAAGGAATTCACAGCAGATCTCAGTCAGCATACATTCCTGCATAACCTCACTATGTCACTCTATATATGATAAAAAATTACAGAAAAGAAATCTAAACTGGTGCAACCACTTCTCAAGAGAAAACAAATTCAGAGCACATCTAGGTAAGCAAATATTCGCTTGTAGCCTCACTGTATCACTCTATATATGAAACAAATTTACAACAAAGAATTCTAAACTGGAGCAACTACATACCAACAGAAAAGAAATTCAGAGCATATCTAGGTAAACATACATGCCTGTGGAGTCTTACTATGTTACTCTACATATACAAAACAAAATTACTGCAAAGAAATATAAACTGGAGCAACTACTTTCCAAGAGAAAAGGACTTCAGAGCAATCAAGATAAACAACATGCCTGTATAATCTCACTATCTCACTCTATTCATCAAATAAATTACAGCAAAGAAATCTGTCCTGGAGAAACTCCCCCTCCAGAGAGAAAGAATTTAGAGCACATCTGTTAAGTATAGATGCCTGGGCAGGGTATATATATGAAACAAAAACTGCAGTAAAGAAATCTGAACTGCAGCTACTACTACTCAAGTCAAAATGAATTGAGAGCACATCCATGTAAGCATATATTCCTGTGCTGTCTCACTGTCTAACTCTATTCTTGAAAAGTCATCTATCTTCGAGCAACTACTTATCCAGAGAGAAAGCATATCTAGGTAAGTATACATGCTTCAATATGTCACTCTATATAATATGAAACAAAATTACAGAAAAGAAATCTAAACAGGATTGACTACCTTTCAGAATTCAGAACACAGAACACATCTAGGTAAGCATAAATGCCTGTGTTGCCTCACTATGTCACTCTCTATATATATATATATATGAAACAAAATTACAGCAAAGAAATCTAAATTGGAGCCACTACTTCTCAAGAGGAAATGAATTCAGAGCACATCCAGTTAAGCATTGTCTAACTCTATTCTTGAAATAAATTGTGAAAAGTGGAGCAACTACTTCTCCAGAGAGAAAGATTTCAGAGTATATCTAGATAAGCATACTTGCCTGTGTAGCTTCAGTATTTCACTCTCTATATATGAAACAAATTACAGCTAATAAATCTAAACTAGAGTCACTATTTCTTTTAAGGCCAGTATTGCCCCTAAAAACATATTTATGTAAACATACATAACGTTGCTGTCCTTCACCCCTACAGCTCATTTTGATACCAGAATACAGCTCTCTGCAAGAGCTTTCTAAATGATATACTTTATTAGAAGTTTCAGTAAAGTATAGAGGTTTGGAAAAATTCTGACAAAGTCACAAAAAGAATTCCCTCTCCTAAGATATGCACTATACACACTTCCCTTTTATGAATGTAGTAGAGAAACCTCTAAAGCACAATTTAAGTTGAAAAATTTGACCTCAAAACTAAGAAGTTTTCATGACAAGGTCAACCAATATATGGGCATATTAGGGTATATACACACGACTATAAAATTGGACTAGTATTTCCAAATTAAAAAACTTCCAATTTAAAAGGTAGAGCAAATATAGGCTACAAAATGATATATAATGAAGCAGGTATACATAAATATTTCCTTGAGATATCTTTCTTTTCCTTCAAAAAAACATGTTTCTGAGAAATCGCTGTTGAAGTTGGGCTACTATTATATTGGGCCACAACTAGACTACTTTCACCATAAGTCTATGTTTTTGCACCTTTGCACTTGTCTATTCTTCTGAGTAAGTATTTACCACTATGCTCAATGATTCTACGTGCAATGAGCTGCATTCTAATACTTGAATAAAGTCTCCAGGGTAAGCGGTCGCAAAGATATGAGCGATCAAACTTTACTGAAGATGAACTAACCTCCTTCTTCAATTTTAAAGGTGAATATAAGTGAGAGCCTGGATAAAATCCACCATAACTAGAGACTTGTGCATCCAAATGTTTTCAAATTTGAAAGACAGTCTGTACAGATGTTTAGAAAGGATATAAGCCACAACCCAAAAAATATTGTCAAAAAATTCCAAAAAATGGGCAATACTTGCCTTAAGAGAAAAGGAATTTACAGCACATCAAAGTAAGCTGTGTAGCATACCTATTTCACTCAATATATTTGAAATAAAATTGCAGAAAAGAAGTCTATCCTGGAGCAAATACTTCTAAAGAGAGAATGAATTCACAACTTATGTAGGTAAGCATGCTGGTGTTGACTCACTCTGTCATTCTAAATATAATATATGAAACAAAAGTACAGCAAAGAAATATAAATTAGAGCAACTTCTTCTGAAGAGAAAAGGAATTCAGAGCATATCTAGGTAAGCATATATGCCTGTATAGCATCACTATATCACTCTATATATCCAAAACAAAATTACAGAGCAAATATATATCTGAACTGGAGCAACTACTTCTCAATCCAGAGCATATCTAGGCAAGCAACATGCCTGTGTAAACTCACTCTGTCAGTCTATATATGAAATGAGATTACAGTAAAGAAATCTAAACTGGAGCAATGACTTCTCAAGTGAAAATGAATTCAGAGCACGTCTATGTATGCATACATGGCTATGAATAACCTCAAAATATCACTCTATATATGAAACAAAATTACAGCAAAGAAATCTCAACTGGAACAACTAATTCTCAAGAGAAAAGCAATTAAAAGCATAACTGTTCAGCATATATGCCTTTATGCATGGGTAGCAGCCCTAAATATCTCTCTGTATAAAACAAAATTACAGCAATGAAATCTATCCTGGAGCAACTACTTCTAAAGAGAGAATGAATTCAGAGATCATGTAGATAAGCATACATGCCTGTGTAGCCTCACTATGTCATTCCAAATATATATATATAAAATAAAATACAGCAAAGAAATCTAAACTGGAGCAACTACTTCTAAAGAGAAAAGAATTAAGAGCATTTGTAGGTAATCATATGTGCCTGACTAGCCTCACTATGTCACTCTATATATATATATATATCAAAAAATTACAGCAAAGAAATCTAATCTGGAGCAACTTAATTCTCAAAAGAAAAAGACTTCAGAGCATATCTATGTAGCAAATATGGCTGTGTAGCCTCACTATGTCACTTTATATATGAAAAAAAATTACAGCTAAGAAATCTAAACTGGAACAACTACTTCTCAAGGAATTCAGTGCATATCTAGGTCAGTCTACATGCCTGTGAAGCCTCACTATTTCACTATAGGTATATGAAACAAAATTAAAGAAACGAAATCTGAACCATGACTACAACTTCTCAAGTGAAAATGAATTCATAGGTAATTTAGGTAAGCATACATGCACGTGTAGCCTTACTATGTCAATCTATATATATGAAATGAAATTACAGCAAAGAAATCTAAACTGGAGCCACTACTTCTAAAGGGAAAAGGAATCCAGAGCACAAATAGGTAAGTCTACATGCCTGTGTAGCCTTACTATGCCAAAATGACAGCAATGAAATCTAAACTGGAGCCACTACTTCTAAAGGGAAAAGGAATCCAGAGCACAAATAGGTAAGTCTACATGCCTGTGTAGCCTTACTATGCCAAAATGACAGCAATGAAATCTAAACTGGAGCAACTACTTTTCAAAAAATATGGAATTCACAGCACATCTAGGTAAGCATACATGCCTGTGTAGCTTTATTGTGTGACTCTATATATACGAAACATAATTACAGCAAAGAAATCTAAATTGCAGCCACTATTTTCTCAAGAGAAAAGAAATTCAGACCACATATAGATAAGCATGCATGCCTATGTACCCTCACTTTGTCACTCTCTCTATATATAAAACAAAATTACATAAAAGACTGGAGCGCAACTACTTCACTAATGAAAATGAATTCAGAGCACATCTAGGTAAGCATTCCTGCCTGTGTAACCTCACTATATCACAAATGAAACAAAATTACAGAAAAGAAATCTAAACTAGAACCACTACTACTCAAGGGAAAATGAATTCATAGCTCATCTAGGTAAGCATACATGCCTGTGTAGAATGACTATATTTAACAAAATTTCAGAAAATAAATCTAAACTGGAGCAATTACTTCTCAAGAGAAAAGGTATTCAGAGCACAACTAGGTAAGCACAGAGATCTATATACCTACATGCAACTATTTTTTCAGAGAGCGAAGGAAATTCCAGGTAGGCCATGCAACATCAATTTTTCACCCTGTGCCTGAAAAAAATAGAGCTAAGAAATCCACCCTGGAGCAACTACTTCCTTAAATGAGAAAGAGTTAAGAGCAATTCCAGATAAGCACAGATGCCTGTTTATCATCACTGTGTTTCTGTCTACCTGAAATTAAACTTATAGCAAGGATATCTATGCTGGAATATCAAAATTAGAGCAGTTCCAGGTAAGCATAGTTGCCTGTGCAGCTTCACTATATAAATATATACCTGATAAATGTTGACAACAAGAAATCACTCGTCGAACAACTTCTTGTTAAGTATTAAAGAATTCACAGCTATTCCAGGTTATATAGATAGATGCCAGTGTTGTATCACTATATCATTCTATGCCTGCAACAAAACTTACAGCAAAGAAATACATTTTCAAGCAACTACTTTCTCAAGGGAAATAGAAGAATTTTAAGAGCACAAATAGCATCACTATATCACTGTATGCCTGCAACAAAACTAACAGCAAAGAAATCTCTCCTTAAGCATCTACTTTTACCTAAGAGAAAAGATTTAGGGCAATTCCAGGTCAATGTTGATGCTAGCGTACTTCACTATGTCACACTTTCTGCAACAAAACTTAAATCAAAGATATTAGACCTCAAGTAAATAGTTTCTCAAGTGTGAGGAACAACTCAGAGCAATTCGAGGTAAATATGGATACTTGTGATCATTATTTACTCTATCCTTCTAACAAAATTACAACCAAGAAACCTATATTGGAGCAACTACTTTTATATAAGATTGAAATGATTTAGAGCAATTCCAGGTCAATATAGATCCTGTGTAACATTTTTCTGTGGCACTATATATGTAACCAAAACTTACAGAAAAGAAATCAATCCTCAAGCAACTAATTACTTAATTAAGTGAGAGAGAATTCAGAGCAATCCAAGGTGAGGGTAGATATATGTGTAAAATAACTATAGGTGCCTGTATAGCATCATTATATCAGATGCTTACAGGAAAGCAGGAGCAAACTACCCTCTAGAGAAATCACAGTCAAACATAGATGATTCACATGTCATTTGACGTCTGCAGTAAAACTAACATACAAGAAATCTAATTTTGGAAGAACTACTTTTGGGATTCTGATAGATCATCACTTTGTCACTGTAGGCTTACAGCCAAACAAAGAGCAAGAAATCAATCCTGCAATAACTACTTTGTCAATAGAGAAAGAATTCAATGTAATTCCAGGTAACTGTGCAGCAAACATATTTTGATTATAGCAACTGCGCAGTCAAATGGAGCTATTACGCATGCCCAATTAATATAGCCTTGCGCATGGCGTTTAGCGTCGGGCACTTTTATTCACACCACTTCAAAGTTGTGTTACTTCTGTTGCGCAACGTTTCAGATTTCTATTCAGGAAACATTCTCTATTCCAGAGGGAGAGGAGAAGGGTGAGCAGACTCTTATCAAGTAGAGAAATCAGCCTTCCATCAGTCACAAACTCGATCTCTATCACTACTCAGTGAGAATTCTACTGTCAGGTAAAATCTGTGTATTTTTTAGCAGAAAATGAACAACAACGCAAGTCTTATCATCCACTCTCTCCAGTCAAAGTCGGTCACCTCACACTTAGTTCAGAGGTGCCTCCTAGTAATAAACTTTGCAGTCTCCCTATGTCTTATCTGGAAATTATTTCCCAACAATTAAAATATCAACAGCTTTCAGCCAGGCAATAACTCAATAAATTGTAGCTTCCCTTACCAGGGAGAAAGCTTGGTGGAAGTTCCTTGCAATGTTCATTCTCATTCTCAGTCATTCAGGTAGGCATGCAGCTAGAACACAACACATTGAGGGAGCAGCTTGTGACTCACCATGAAGACCATCCCTACACTCATGATGGTTCTTGTCACTTAGTGAGTTCATTGCTGAACTATTCATTAGTTCTGGTTCCTAGAATGCAGAGCCTTACATATTTGATGATGAGGATGGAGTTATTAAAATGATTGAGGATATTAATGCCAGGTTGCAACTTTGGTGGTCCAGAGCTATAATTGACAGTTCAGGTGACTACAGGCTGATAAGCTCCATGTTATGCACATTCTTTCCCCACAACATGGAGACAACCAAGACATCCCTGTAGTTGTATATCAAGGTTAATTGAGCAAATTCCTCTACATGACCATGAAAACATTAACTATGTTATGACCAATTAGTTTAGGTCCCAATAAAAATCCTCAAATTGTGAACCAAAACTGTGTGATTCAGCTGAAGACCATGAAATGATTGAAGATGAAGCGAACTTCAGAAAATTGGAAATAATTGTGGATTAAAAAGTTTTCAAGTAAGAGGTGACGAAGAAGAATCTAATGAGGCTGTGAAAAAATGATGATGGCAGAACTTTTACCACCTAGCTCAACTGTGAGCTTGTCAAATACTCTACTATTTTACATAGAGTATATAGCATAGGTCATCCAATTATAGTCCTGGCCATTGACTTAATCTGCATGTCATACATAAAACACAGAAGAATAATTACAGAGAAGACTTCATTGATGTCGCTACTAAATAAAGTTTATATAACTCTGGCTTCTGTCAGACTTTGAGGCTTGTCATGAAAAATATGCTGAATGTTTGGAAGAACATTCTTTATCTTTAGGAGGAACTTAAAAGTTTATATAACTCTGGCTTCTGTCAGACTTTGAGGTTTGTCATGAAAAATATACTGAATGTTTGGAAGAACATTCTTTATCTTTAGGAGGAACTTGTTCTTTAGATATAAAATATATTATATATGGAATTTAAAATTCCTTTATTTACTTAACAAACCTTTTGTGTTTCATGTGTGTACCCAATATTTATACACATGTGAATGTTGCTTATATGTGTCCATTTTATGTGCCCTAAATATACAGATGTTTCCCTCACACACATAAATTTACTCTCTACTCACTATAAATCACATAATATGTCATTAATATAATTTCATGTCCTCTATAATTAGATGCAATCATGTGTTCTTCTTAACTTTCTTAAATTACATGTTTCTATAATTACATACCCCATAATAACTTATAATTAGATTTGTGCCTATAACTACGCTACATGGATCACCTTTAATTACATATCACCTATAGAATTACACATATCCATGTAATTCCTACCATACATGTCTCTTAATTTACTCCATAATTACTTGCATACATGTGTTCCTAATAAAACAGAAATGTTCCTCAAGGTTTTAAGTGAAATTCCTCCTAATGCTGCCTGCAACATGCATGTCTTAGAGTAACTAATTTTTGTAGATTTAGAGCAATTCCAGTTGAGCATAGCATTCCACGTAAATTACTTATCTATCCTAGAGCAACTAATATTTCATGACAGAAAGAATTCAGGGTCAGCAGAGATGATTGTGTAGCTTATGCCTGCAACAAACATATAGGAAAGTAATCTATCCTGGAGCAACTAGAGTGAAGGAGATCAGACCAACTCCAGTTATATATAAATGGCTCACTATATTGTGCTATGCCTGTAACAAAACTTGCAGTAAAATAATTCATCCTGGAGCAAGTACTTTTTTAAGAACACAACAATTTTTGTTAAGATATATGTCCGTGTAACATCGTTCTATTGCACCATGTCTGCAACAAAATTACAGCAAAGAAACCTTTCTTGGAACAACTACTTTGTCAAGAGACAATGAATTCAGAGTAATTCCAGCTGAGCATAGATGCCTCTGTAGCATAACTATGTTACCCTTTATTAAAATAAAATTACAACAAAGAAATGTAAACTGGATCAAAATCTTCTCAAGAGAAAAGGAATTCAGAGCACATCAAGGAAAACAACATGCCTCTATAACCTCACTATCTGATCACAGAAAAGGAATATAGAGCAACTAATCTCCAGAGATAAAGAATTAAGAGCACCTCTGGTAAGTGTATATGCCTGTGTAGCCTCAATATATCACTCTATATATGAAAGTAAATAAACCTATCATGGAGCAACTACTTCTAAAAAGAGAATGAATCTATAGCTCATCTAGGTAAGCATACATGCCTGTGTTACCTCACTATGTTACTCTATACACGAAAAAAATTTACAGCTAAAAATCTAATCTGTAGCAACTACATATCCAGAGATAAAGAATTCAGAGCATATCTATGTAAGCATACATACATGTCTAGTCTCACAATATCACTCTATATATTTAAAACAAAATTATAGCTAAACTGGAAAAAGTACTTCTCAAAAGAAAAGGAATTCAATGTACATCTAGGTAAGCATACATGCCCTGTGTAGCTTGACTATGTCACACCTATATATTACAGCAAAGAATTCTAAACTGGAGAAATAACCGTTCAAGAGAAAAGGAATCCTGAGCAAATCTAGTTAAGCATATGTCCCTGTGTAGCCTCACTACTTCACTCTATATATATGAAACAAAATAACAGCAGTAAACTGGAGCAACTACTTCCCAAATGAAAAGGAATTCAGAGCAGATATATAGGTAAGCATACATACTTGTGTAGCTTCACATCACTACAGCAAAGGAATCTATACTGGAGCAATGACTTCTCCAGAGAGAAATAATTCAGAGCACATCTGGTAAGTATATATGCCTGTGTAGCCTCACTATGTCACTCTATATATGAAACAAAATTACAGCAAAGAAATCTAAATTGGTGCAACCAATTTTCAAGAGAAAACAAATTCAGAGCACATCTAGGTAAGCATACATTAACATGTAGCCTCACTATATCACTCTATGTATGAAACAAATCAACAGCAAAGTAACTAATCCCTGTGTAGCCTCAATATTTTACGCTATACATGAAACAAAATTATAGCTAAGAAATCTAATCTGTAGCAACTTCTTCTCAAGAGATAAGGAATTCAGATCACATTTATGTAAATATACATACCTGTCTAGCGTCACTCTCTATATATGAAGCAAAAATATTATAGCAAAGAAATCTAACTGGAGCAACTAATTTTCAAGACTAAAGGAATTGAGAGCCCAACTGGGTCACCATACATGCCTTTGTAGGCTAACTGTGTCATTCTATATATGAAACCAAATTACACCAAAAACAGTCTAAACTTGAGCAACTACTTCTAAATAGAAAAGGAATTCAGAGTGACTATGTCAGCATACATGCCTGCATAACCTCACTATGTCACTCTATATATGAAACCAAATTACAGCAAAGAAATCTAAATTGGTGCAACCACTTTTCAAGAGAAAACAAATTCAGAGCACATCTAGGTAAGCATAATTAACATGTAGCCTCACTATATCACTCTATGTATGAAACAACCTGTAGCAACTAGTAGAATGTTCTAGGTAAGCACACATGCCAGTGAAGCTTCACTATGTTAATGAAAAAAATTACAGCAAAGGAATTTAATCAGGAGCATCTATATACTTCTCAAGAGTAAAGGAATTTACAATGCATCTAATTAAGGTTACATACTTGAGTAGCTTCACTATGTAACTCTATATATATATGAAACAAAATTACAGCCAAGAAATCTAAACTGGATCAACTACTTCTTAAAAGAAAAGTAATTCATAGCACATCTAGTTAAGGAGACATACCTGTGTAGCTTCACTACATAATGTATATAAAACAAAATTACAGCAAAATAATCTAAACTGGAGCAACTAATTTCCAAGAGAAAAGGTATTCAGAGCACATCGGGGTAAACAACATGCCTGTATAACCTCACTATCTCACTCTATTCATCCAATAAATTACAGCAAAGAAATCTATCCTGGAGAAACAGTTCATCTGATAGGTATATATGCCTGGATAGAGTTATTATATCACTCTATATGTGAAACAAAAATTGCAGTAAAGAAATCTGAACTGCAGCTACTACATTTCAAGTGAAAATGAATTGAGAGCAATCCATGTAAGCATACATGCCTATATAGTCTTACTGTCCAACTCTATTCTTGAAAAGTCATCTAGGTAAGCAACATGCCTGTGTAACCTCACGCTGTCAGTCTATTATTATATATATATGAAACCAAATTACAGCAAAGAAATCTAAACTGGCCCCACTACTTCTCAAGAGGAAATGAATTAAGAGCACATCTAGTTAAGCATAGAGGCCATGTCACTCTATATATGAAACAAAATTTCGGAGTAAGTACTTCTCAAGAGGAAAGGAATTCGGAGCATATCTAGATAAGCATTTGTGCTTGAGCAACCTCACTATGTCACTCAATATATACGGGAAATATTATAGCTAAATTGCCTCTCAAGACAAAATGTAATTCAGAGCTCATCTAAGTAAGCATACATGCCTCTATAGCCTCATCTCTACATATACATGAAAAAAATTACAGCTAATCTGGAGCAACTTAAGCAAATATTGCTGTTTAGCCTCAGTATGTCACTCTACACAATAAAAATTACAGCTAAGAAATCTAAACTGGAACAACTACTTTTCAAGGAGTTCAGAGCATATCTAGATAATCATACATTCCTGTATAACCTCACTCTGTCCCTCATCAATATATATGAAACAAAATTACAGCAAAGAAATCTAAACTGGAGCAACTACTTCTCTAATGGAAATGAATTCAGAGTACATCTTGCTAGCCTGTGTAGCCTCACTATTTCATTATATATAAAACAAAACTATAGCAACGAAAACTGAACTGGAGATACCACTTCTCAAGTGAAAATGAATTATAAGTCATCTAGGTAAGCATATATGCATGTGTAGCCTCACTATTTCACTCTATATATGAAACAAAATTACAGCAAAGAAATTTAAACTGGAACTACTTATCAAGAGAAAAAGAATATATACAGATCACATCATGTTAACCAACATACCTGTTTAGCCTTATTACCATACTCTATTCATAAATAAATTACAGCAAAGAAATCTATACTGGAGCAATGACTTCTCCGGAGAGATATAATTCTGAACACATTTAGTAAGTATATATGCTCATAGGAATTGGAGCTCGTCAGGCTGGTCAGGCCCAGGCCTGATCAATATTTTTTTAAAGAAGTGAGGTCATAGGTCAAATACCTTGGATAAAACTAGGCATGCTCAGTAAGTCTATGTGCACATGTGCTCTAGTCTTAAGCAGCTACTTCTTTTTAGATCTTCTGAAATGGCTGCTTCTACTATACCAGCAACAACTAGTGATGTTGGCAAATTATTGTATTGTGTTAGTGTCTATGATACAGGATACAGCTGAGCCTCATCACCCATCTCTCTCATTTGCCTTTCCAAAGCACAGAAAGCAGAACAAAGAGAGGTCTTGCCAAGCTTTGGTTTAGGACATGGGACATGTTATGATGTGGATTGAGATTTAGTCTTTTGTTTTTATGTGAAAAGCAATTAAGAAAGGAAAAATGAGAACAGGAAAAGCGGAACCATCTTTTGTAAGTTAATTTAACTTGTACTCTGTCTTAGTTTTATTACTGTTAATCTGAAAGGTTTCAAGAGGCTTCAGTAATTGGAAGAATGCAACAAACTCCTTTCGAAAGTATGAAAGTTGTTTGTCTCACAAAGGTGCTGTTCAAGTGCCATTAACTATACCAGCAACATGGCAAATTATTGTATTCAGAACATGCTCGTGGGAAAGTTGAAAATAGACGGTGTTTGTTGAAGATAATATCTAACTTACGATTTCTTGCTCGTCAGGGATCTGCTATACGAGGACATGGTGATGAAATTGATGGTAATTTTCACCAACTACTAATGCTTCGTGGAGAAGATGACCCAAAGGTATAGCTAAGTAAAAACAAGTTGATATGTAAGATTACTATTTCAAATTCTTGAGTGGCTCAAGAGAACGAGAGAGAAATACACATCTAATGTCATCCAAAATGAGATATTGAAGGTTATGTCTTTGATGAATCTCCGAATAGTCATTTCTCAACTGCAAGATTCCGAGTTCTTCACTATTATGGTAGACGAAACCACTGATGTATCTAATACCGAACAGGTTGGTACTATAATTAAACACAGTTCTACTGACACCCATTGTTTCTTCCTTTCAGATGGTTATGGTCTTCAGGTAGGTGGACAGTGAATGATATGCACATGACATTTTTACTGGACTCCACGTTCTACCTACTACTCAGTCTGCTACTATTGTATCAGCAATTGAAGATGCACGTTCTCGCTTTAATCTGCCTTTATGTAAGGTACGTGGTCAATGCTATGATGGGGTGAGTAACATAGCTGGAATCAGGAATGGTGTTGCCAAACAAATCCAAGAAAAGGAACCGCTAGCTATATTTACACATTGTTATGGGCATGTGTTAAACCTTGCTGCTAGTGACACTGTGCAAAAGTGTAAACTTATGAAGATGGCCTTAGAACCCACGAAATAACAAAGCTAGTGCAATACTCCCCTAGAAGGGAGAATTTATTTCTTCAAATAAAAGATGAGTTAGCACCTGCCACACCTGGGGTCAGAGTTCTCTGCCCTACAAGGTGGACAGTGAGAGCTGAATCTATGCTAAGTATTATTAATAACTATGAAGTTTTGTTTGAGCTGTGGGATAAGGCTTGCTCTATCTTAACAGACACTGAAATCATAGCATGTATTAGAGGTGTGGCAGCACAAATGGCTTCTTTTTTGGACTGGTTCTTGGTGAATTACTTCTTCGTCATACAGACAATCTCAGCAGAACCCTCCAGAATCCTAAAACATCAGCAGCAGAAGGACAAGCAGTGGCATCTATGACATTAAAAACTCTTGATTCTCTTAGAAATGATGATCACTTCAAGCTCTTCTGGACCAGAATTGGCATGATGGCTGAAGAGAAAGGAATTGATGAGCCCTCGCTTCCTCGAAGACCTAAAGCTCCTAGGAAGTATGAATCAGGAAATGCCCCAGCTGAATTTCCCACCACTGCAGATCGTTTCGCCAAATCTACTTTGAAGCACTGGATCTAATTGTTCAATCTATTACAGATAGGTTTGATCACCCAGGGTGTAGTGTATATCAGTGTTTAGAGACTTTACTGATCAAAGCAGCCAATAAGGAAGATTTTTTAGAAGAATTGAATCATGTTGTAAAACCTATGGTTCAGATATGAATGAGAACAACTTGATCACACAACTTAAGATTCTTGGCCAAAACTTTGAATCAGATCAAAAAAAGATCAGCAATATCTCCGAAGTGATGGGTCACCTTAGGAAGCTTTCAGCTGCTGAAAAGACACTATTGAATGAAGTAGTATTTATAATGAAGCTTCTTTATAGTAATGCCAGCAACTAATGCCACCAATGAACGATCATTTAGTGCTCTATGTAGACTCAAGTCCTATATGAGATCTACAGTGTCTCAAGAAAGACTCAACCATTTAATGATTTTACATGTTCATAAAGAACTTACCGATTCTCTAATTTATCTGAAGTTGCTAATGAATTCACCAGTAACAATAAACACCATAGTAACATTTTGGACAGTTCAAGTAATTTTTTAAATATTATCAATATATTTTTAACCTCACATGCTTATTGCCACCTCTCATACTTGTTTCAGTAACCCAGAAACTTGGAACTGTAGAAGAGTGATAATATGTCTTTCAGGATGTAATACATGTGATTATAGCATTCCAGGTAGATTTTATGGTTTGGCTTCAGTGGTGACAGTTCCAATCCCACAACTTTGAGCATGACCGGTCAAAATATGCTTCCCACACCCTTGTGCCTTGTGTAGCCTCAGTATGTCACTCTATCTATGAAACAAAATTACAGCTAAGAAATCTAATCTGTAGCAACTACTTCTCAAAAGATAAGGAATTCATAGCACATCTAGTTAAGGATACATACCTGTATAGCTTCACTAGTAACTCTATATATGCAAAATAATCTAAACTTGAGCAACTACTTTCCAAGAGTAAAGGTATTCAGAGCACATCAAGGTAAACAACATGCCTGTATAACCTCACTATCTCACTCTATTCATCAAATAAATTACAGCAAACAAATCTATCATGGAGAAACTTCTCCTCCACAGAGAAAGAATTCAGAACACATCTGTAAGTATAG
This sequence comes from Cladorhizidae sp. MBARI D1340-BT2, assembly GCA_028752905.1. Lineage (NCBI taxonomy): Eukaryota > Metazoa > Porifera > Demospongiae > Poecilosclerida > Cladorhizidae > Cladorhizidae sp. MBARI D1340-BT2. The sequence continues at coordinate 34,240,327 of JAQNBH010000009.1, read as the reverse complement.
ATGCCTGGGTAGAGTCACTATATCCCTCTATATATGAAACAAAAATTGCAGTAAAGAAATCTTAACTGCAGCTACTACTTCTCAAGTGAAAATAAATTGAGAGCAATCCATGTTAGCATGCATGCCTATATAATCTCACTGTCTAACTCTATTCTTGAAAAGTCATCTATCCTCGAGCAACTATAGTTCTCCAGAGAGAAAGCATATCTAGGTAAGCATACTTGCCTGTCTAGCTTCAATATGACACTCTATATATATGTAACAAAATTACAGCTAAGAAATCTAAACTGGAGCAACTACTTCTAAAGAGAGAATGAATTCATAGCTCATCTATGTAAGCAAACATATCTGTGTAACCTCACTGTTAATCTATATAGATGTGAAATGAAATTATAGCAAAGAAATCTTAAGTGGAGCAACTACTTCTCAAGATAAAATGAATTCAGAGCATATCTAGGTAAGGATACTTGCCTGTGCAGCCTCAAAATATCACTCAATATGTATGAAACAAAATTGAAGCAAGAAATCTAAACTGGAGCCACTATTTCTCAAGAGAAAAGGAATTCACAGCACATCTAAGTAAGCATATATGCCCATCTAGCCTAACTATGTCACTCCATATATATGAAACAAAATTGCAGCAAAGAATCTATCCCAGAGCAACTACTTCTAAAGAGAACGAATTCATAACTTATGTAGGTAAGCATGCTGGTGTTGCCTCATTGATACATTCTAAATAAATATATATATGAAGCAAAATTACAGCCAAGAAATATAAACTAGAGTAACTACTTCTTCAAGAGAAAACAAATTCAGAGCATATCTCCTGTGTAGCATCACTATATCACTCTATATATACAAAACAAAATTACAGCAAATAATTATATCTAAACTTGAGCAACTACTTCTCAATTTAGAGCCTATCTAGGTAAGCAACATCCCTGTGTAACCTCACTATGTCACTCTATAATATATTGGAAAAATTATAGCAAATAAAATCTAAACTGATTCTCAAGATAAACGGAATTCAGAGCTCATCTAAGTAAGCATACATGCCTGTATAGCCTCATCTCTACATATACATGAAAAAAATTACAGCTAATCTGAAGCAACTTAATTCTAAAGAGAAAAAGGAATTCTGAGCACATCTATGTATGGAAATATTCCTGTGTAGCCTCAGTATGTCACTCTACACAATTAAAATTACAGCTAAGAAATCTAAACTGGTCCAACTATTTCTCAAGGAGTTCCTGTATAGCCTTGCTCTGACCCTCAATATACTAAATTACAGCAAAGAAATTTAAACTGCAGCAACTACTTCTCAAGTGAAAATGAATTCAGAGCACATCTATGTAAGCATATATGACTATGTATAACCTCAAACAAAATTACAGCAAAGAAATCTCAACTGGAGCAACTACTTCTCAAGAGAAAAGCAATTGAAAGCATCACTGGTTAGCATATTATGCCTTTATGCATGGATAGCAGAACTATTATCACTCTGTATATTAAACAAAATTGCAGCAAAGAAATCTAAACTGGAGCAATACTTCTCAAGAGAAAAGCAATTGAAAGCATAATTGGTTAGCATAATTATATGCCTTTATGCATGGGTAGCAGCAGAACTATATCACTCTGTATATAAAACAAATTGCAGCAATGAAATCTGTCCTGAAGCAACTACTTCTAAAGAGAGAATGAATTCACAGATCATGTAGGTAAGAATACATGCCTGTGTAGTCTCACTATGTCATTCCAAATATAACAAAATGACAGAAAAGAAATCTAAACTGGAGCAACTACTTCTTAAGAGAATAGGAATTCAGAGCATTTGTAGGTAAGCAAATGTGCCTGATTAACCTCACTATGTCACTCTATATATATATATATATATCAAAACAATTACAGCAATGAAATCTAATCTGGAGTAACTTAATTCTCAAAAGAAAAGTAATTCAGTGCACATCTATGTAAGTGTGTAGCCTCACTACGTGAAACACAACATTACAGAAATGAAATCTGAACCATAGCAACTACTTCTCAAGTGAAGATGAATTCATACTCATTTAGGTATGCATACATGCCTGTGTAGCCTCACTATGTTACTCTATATATATGAAATGAAATTACAGCTACGAAATCTAAACTGGAGCCACTACTTCTAAAGGGAAAAGGAATTCAGAGCACAAATAGGTAAGCCTACATGCCTCACTGTGCCAAAATGACAGCAATGAAATCTAAACAGGGGCAACTACTATTTAAAAAAAAGTGTATTCAGAGCACATCTTGGTAAGCATACATGCCTGTGTAGCTTTATTATGTGACTCATATATATGAAACAAAATTGCAGCAAAGAAATCTAAACTGCAGCCACTACTTCTCAAGAGAAAAGAAATTCAGTCACCTAGGTAAACATACATGCCTGTACAGACTGACTCTGTGATACTATATATATGAAACAAAAATATGGCAAAGAAATCTAAACCGGATCAAAAACTTCTCAAGAGAAAAGGAATCCAGAGCACTTCTACTAAGTATATATATAAGCATACATACCTGTGTAGCTCACTGTATATGAAACAATATTACAGTAAAAATCTAATCTCAAACAACTTCTTTTCAAGAGAAAAGGAATTCAGAGATCATGTAACCTGTTTAGCTTCATTATGTCACCCTATATGAAAAAAATTGCAGCAAAGAAATCTAAATTGGAGCAACTACTGCCCAACAGAAAAGGATTCAGAGCATATCTAGGTTAGCATACATGTCTGTGTAGCCTCACTCTGTCATGCTATCAAAATTACTGTAAAGAAATCCAAACTGGATCAACTACTTCTCAAGGGAAAAGGAATTCAGAGCACATCTGGGTAAGCATATATACCTGTGTAGCTATCACTATAATCACTCTATATATGAAAAAAATTTCAGCAAAGAAATCTATCCTTGAGAAACTAATTCTAAAGATTCATCATCTAGGTAAGCATACATGCCAGTGTAGCCTCACTATATATTAAACAAAATTACAGCAAATAGATTTAATCAGGAGTAACTATTTCTCAAGAAATAAGGAATTCAGAGCACATCAAGGTAAACAACATGCCTGTATAACCTCACTATCTGATTACAGAAAAAAAATCTATCCTGGAGCAACTATGTCTCCAGAGAGAAAGAATTAAGAGCACCTCTGGTAAGTATACATGCCTGTGTAGCCTCACTACTTCACTCTATATATATAGAACCAAATTATAGCAAAGAAATCTAAACTTGCGCAACTACTTCTCAAGAGAAAAATAATTGAGAGCACAATTAGTTAAGCATATAAATTATGACAGTGTAGCTTCATTATGTCGCTCTATATATATTAAATATAATTACAGCAAAGTAATCTAAAATGAAGCAACTACTTTGAAGAAGAAAAGTAATTCGGAGCATATATAGATAAGCATACATGCCTGTGTATCTTCATTATCTCATTACGGCAAAGGTCTAGAACAATGATTTCTCTGGAGAGAAATAATTAAGAGCACATCTGGTAAGCAAATAGGCCTAACTATGTAACTCAACAAAATTTCAGCAAAGAAATCTATCCTAGAGCAACTACTTCTAAAGAGAGAATGAATTCATAACTTATCTTGGTAAGCATACATGCCTGTCTAATGTCACCATATATATGTTAGAGCAAGAAATTTAATCTGTAGCAAATACTTCTCAAGAGATAAGGAATTCAGAGCATATTTATGAAAGCACACATACATGTCTAATCTCACAATGTAACTCTCTCTATATATATATATGCAAAAATATTACTATAGCAAAGAAATCTAAAAGACTTCTCCGGAGAGAAAGAATTTAGAGCACATCTAGATGAGTATACATGCCTGTGTAGCTTCACCATGTCATTCCATATATATAAAATCAAATTACAGCTAAGAAATCTTAATTGCAGCAACTACTTCTCTAGAGAAAATGAATTCTGAGCATATCTAGCTAAGCATACATGCCTCACTATGTCGGTTCACTCTGCTTGTCTTGCAGTCTCATGATATGTAGTGATCCTGTTTCTTACTTTTTGTAAGGTCTTGCATAAGTCTGTCATTATCATCTCTTTATATCATCATCTTCCTTATCATTATACCAGTCATCTTCATTTCCATACTCAATCACAAATTCCTTCATCAGATTTTCCATAACCCATTTCTTCTTCTAGATCCAGCCTATCTGCAAAATCCTGTCCACATTTTCAGTTGTAGTATCTTTCAATTATCAAATGTTGAATTTCTGTGACTGTGTCGTAACATGAATTTACGGCTCATAAGCTCTATAGGATTTAATTTGCAATGAGCTGTGTGTACTGTATGTTCGTTCACCTTCACAAGCTGCTTCATCTGTCAAATTCAGAGGTGCTGGTCTATTTTGTTTTCTTTACCAAGTAGTGGGTCCATTCATCCAACCATCTTTTCATTTCATCTTTTCTGTTTGCTGTTATTGGTGGTTTGCATTGCTGTTTGTGGTGGTATGTTGCATTGTCTACTCCTATTACATGGCAAAGAAGTCCTTCTCCTGTCCATGTTTCGCTGTTTATCACGATACTCTCCTGAGATTGTCCTTAACTTAAGGACCTGCCCCTGAAACCCAACCCTCCTATCCACCTGCAGGCACTACAATAAATAAGCCTCTGCCTCTTCCCACTTAGAACCTTCCATCCTTCTTGGCCATCACTCTCAACTCATATACGTATGTTCCTTTGTATAATATTACCTGTTTCTGATCAGTATCAGTCGATTGCCTCAACTCAACCAAATTGTTCAAATACATTACGTTTACAAAAATCTTTTGAGCACACAGAATGAGCAACAAGTTGGTATCAAAAGTATCTTCACAGAAGAAAGGGAGGGAAAGTTATGATGGCTACAAAAATGCGTTCAAATTTTGGTGGTTTCAGGTGTAGTCGGGGGGGGAAGAGGGCTGAAAACACATTTTTTTCAAAAAAAAATTGGGGGGCCCAAAAAGGTTCACAAAATCTTCATACAAAATAGCACCCTTCTCCCTTACTTCCTTCAATACGGCACTCTCATATAGGGTACTCTCATTGGTCATAAAATGTAGGTCCTATTCATCATTTTGTTCTGTCAATTAAGTTTAGTGTAACATTTTGTTGCTGCCAGAAAATCCTTGTCAGGAGTAATTTAGTTGACTTTTTCTTATTATTCTCCTGTAATCCTATTGCCTTTGCTAGTCTGTCATTCACTCTCTCTCTCTCCTTTTCTCCCCTTCAAAGAGCTTCTTCACATTTATGATGATATACTTTGAGTGCAAAGTGAGATAGATATTTTGATAAGTTTTCTTCCCCAATTAATTGCTAGGACTCTCGCTGACAACCAGCATTACATCTCTTCCTCTTTGGCATAATTCACATAGATACACATATGCATCCAATTCTGTACAAAAATGTTTACTCTACCCTTCCACTGAATTATACTTTCATCTAGAGTTTCCATGGTAGATCTAGTGTCAGATCAAGGCTAAAGCAATGGCTAGACCAATACCATGTTAACACTATTCACGATGTAAGATTTTCATGGCACGAGGACCTTTGTTTTTTAAACTAAAAATTCGAGTCCATTTTTGAGCGATAAAAGTTATATGAATGTTATAATTATGGTAATAATATCTTACCAGCTCCATAGGGTGGTTTGAACAAAACACCAAAACCATGAACTCCAGAGTAAACTCTGTGGTAAACATATGCCATGTGCTGATCAACATAAAAATTAATCCTGCCACTGAAGCATTGTTCATAAATGGTGTGTGTGTGTGTGTGTGCTTTACGTGTGTGTAAAAATATAAACAACCTTGCATTACCAACCTTTGTATCTTTACAACAGAAGAGGGACGAGGCACATGCATGAGGACTTGACACAAGAGTGAGAACTCAGTTGTAGCTGGATCATGAATACTGATAATACTGATGCAATGGGGAATTTATAGAACATATTTTTGCAATTCCAACCCACCATTCTTTTCCAGATTCATTTGGCTTCAACTCTATCAATCCCATAGACAACATAAATTTGGAATTGGGACCAGCATCAACTCAAATTGGGACAAAGAATAAGCTGGTTCTATAAGCTGGTTCTTACTCAACCTTGCACCATTTTGGGAATCTTAGATACTTCTCCAATCATAATCCAAGCATCTGACATCAATAATTTACAATAGTGTTAGGCCAGCGGTTATGCTTGGAGTAGGACAATGACTAATGGATCTTACAGTACTGGGATCTCAAGCTAAAATAACTGATGTTAAAGTGTTTTTTAACCTCTTCATTGCTCCTTTGCTTCCACTGAATGCCTAGCATTCATTATTAGTAATATAATACTTCAACATCTCAACTTAAACCTCCATTATCTAAGCAATTATAACCACCCCAGTCTTCATTATTCTAGGCAATTGGAGTCCAGCGGTCTTTCCTGCTGGGAGTATCTTTTGTCCTTGTAGCTGCAGCAAGAAATCTGTCAATAGAAACATGCTGGTCACCATGGCAGGAAGTGACATTGTTGGTGCCTTCAGCAAGGTATTTGACCAGGATTGGGCCAGTGCTACCACATGGGCACCCAAGCAGGATACACCCAAAATAAAGATTGACCTTTGAAAATGCAATGTTTTAACAATGCTTCCTAGTATATACATATATTTAGAGCTTTGTAGCAGGTTAGGCATTATTACATTGTGTATGGATATTGTTTGGCATTAAAAAACAGTGAACATATGAACATATTCCTGACATTATTTTGGGGATTATATCAGTGAACATGTGAATTCATTGAACATTTTTGGCCTTGACTCTACAGACCTTTGATAAATACTTGCAAATTCAGATACATACATACTAGAGAGTATATACTGCACTCCCAATAATGATCTGACCCACATTTTAAAATGACATGAGCCAAAACATACACAAAAAACAAAGCATATATTATTCCAAAAAGAATTCAGAATCATTCAAGTGGTAGCTAGTAAACTGGTAGCCCCCAGAAATCATCAAAAGTCGTGATAATGTTTCTAGATTCTACTTGCCCCCACAAATAATGGGTCCATTCATTTATAATTTTATTAGATATCAGAAGACTATTCTAATGCAATGCAGCAACTAATCCATTAAACGATTCAGTAAAACACCTGAGAATAGGTGAAGATCATAATTAAAATAAACGTGCTTGTGTATGTGTCCAATATCGAGTCTAGCTGAGCTGAGTCAGCAAACAGCTGCATGTTATTACTACCAAGAAGTGATTAGTTGTTCTTAGTCTTGCGACAATAGTTAACACCACAGACCTTCAATAAATCAAATTCTTATGATCCATAATAGCTATCTACATGTGCATAGGTGCATGTTAATAAACAAGGTAAACATGATTGGTTAGTTCTGGAGTTAACCCGACTAACTTCTGATAGGAACCTGCTTGACTATAAGGAATAAAAATGAATAGAAACAAGACAATTAAAAAATCTAACCCTTACAGGATGACTGTCATGAATTAATATAAAAACATCACGCACTGACGATGGTCATGGATTCATGTCGGGTTTCTTCTTTATGATCTACCCTTTATCAATCCTCTGCCCTTTGTTGTGGGAGCACTGGCCCAAGCAGGTTAAGTTACTAGCATATATAACTGTACACTGTTGTAATACTGTAAAAGTTGGTTGTTAGCTGGGATCTATATTATGTACATGTTTTTATTAAGTGTCTATTGGTTTCAAGGTACATTAATTAAGTCCACCTGCCTGCTCGCCCAAAGCACACCCTCATGTCTTTCCACACTCTGTTTTTCTCTCCATCATATGGTTACCAAATCTCTGTGTATACATGATGACCTTAAACTTCCCTGTTCAGAGTATGCCCTACCCAAACCCCTGAAGGTTGGGAGGTTATTTCTCTAGCTCTCAAGCACAGAGTTGCAGAAATAGTAGATGAACAAACAATGATCAGGGAATCCCTAATATGAGCATGCCCTGTATGCTTGGTTTAAGTGGTGGCTCAGTTTTAAGTGCCAAATTTCTAGTTTACTAATGCTATAAGCAGCCCAGCTTAACAGACAGCTTTTATGGAGAGACAAGCTACAAAGTTTATACTTCTTCAGATTATAAGTCGTGAATAATTTCAGTTGCTTCCTCTAATGAACTTAAAGACATCATGTTCTTGACTAAGCAGCTGACATGAACTCATACATCTCCTTTGTCTCACCCAACCCCATAAGGACCTCCAGATCAAATAATCTAAAACACAACTTCAGTCAGTCTATGTCAATACATCATTTTTATTATATATAGCAGTATTTTCCTTCTCTCTGGAATGCAATTGTCTAAACCATTAATCTACCACTTTCCTACTCTCACATCAAATATAAAATCATAGCTTTCTTCTTGGATCATTTTATAGCTAACTTCGATCATGATATCCCTTGCACATTCCATTTCATTTGTTCTTGTTCTTCCTGCTCCATTATGCATAGATGCCTGTGCAACATTTTTCTGTGGCACTATTATCTGCAAACAAAACTTACAGCAAAGAAATCAATCCTCAAGCAACTAATTACTTAAGTGAGAGTGAATTCAGAGCAATCTAAGGTGAGGGTAGGTATATGTGTAAAATAACTATGTAACTATAGCATAGGTGCCTGTATAAGCATCATTATATCAGTGTATGCTTACAGGAAAGCAATAACCACTGGAGCAAACTAACCTTTAGAGAAATTCCAGTTAAACATAGATGATTCACATGTCATTCTATGTCTGCAGTAAAACTAACATGTAATAAATCTAATTTGGAAGAACTACTTTTCAAGAATGTTGGGATTCTGCGAGCATCACTTTGTCACTGTAGGCTTACAACCAAGCAAAGAGCAAGAAATCAATCCTGCAACAACAAGAAAGAAAGAATTCAATGTAATTCCAGGTAACTCTAATAAAAAATATTTGGATAATTTACTATAGCAACCACAGGGTGAATTATGGAGCTAATACGCATGCCCAATTAATATAGCGTTTAGCGTCGGGCAGTTTTATTGACACCGCTTCAAAGTTGTCTGACTTAGTGTTGCAACATTTCAGATTCCTATTCAGGAAAAATTCTCTATTCCAGAGGGAGAGGAATAGGATGAGCAGACTCTTATCAAGTAGAGAAATCAGCTTTCCATCAGTCACAACCTCGACCTCTATCACTAACTCAGTGGACGCCAAATACTATCTTCAGGTAAAATCTGTGTGCTTTTTAGCAGAAAATGAACAACAATGCAAGTCTTGTCAACCACTCTCTCCAGTCAAAGTAGGTCACCTCACACTTAGTTCAGAGGTGATTCCTAGTAACTAACTTTGCAGTCTCCCTATGTCTTATCTGGAAATTATCTCCCAACAATAAAATAATTATAGCTTTCAGCCAGACAATAACTCAATAATTTGTAACTTCCCTTGCCAGGGAGAAAGCTTGGTGGAAGTTCCTTGCAATGCTCATTCTCAGTCATTCAGGTAGGCAAGCAGCTAGAACACAACACATTGAGGGAGCAGTTTGTGACTTACCATGAGGTCTCTCCCTACACTCATGATGGTTCTTGTCACTTAGGGAGTTACCATTCATTAGTTCTGCTTCCTGGAATGCAGAGACTTACATATCTGACGATGAGGATGGAGTTATAAAAATGATTGAGGATATTAATGCCAGGTTGCAACTTTGGTGGTCCAAGTACCTAAGGAAGCTATAATTGACAGTTCAGGTGAGTACATGGCAGTCATAAGTCAGGCTGCTAAGCTCCATGTTGATATGCACATTCTTTCCCCACAACATGGAGAGAACCAAGACATCCCTGTAGTTGTATATCTAGGTTAATTGAGCTACTTGGCCATGAAAACATTAACTATGTTAATGACCAATTAGTTTAGGTTCCAATGAAAGTCTTCAAATTGTTGAGCCAAAACTGTGTGATTCAGCTGAAGACCATGGGATGATTGAAGATGAAGTGAACTTCAGAAAATTAGTGGATTAAAAAGTTTTCACGTAAGAGGTGATGAAGAAGAATCTAAAGAGGCTGTGAAAAAATGATGATGGGGGAGCTTTCACCACCTAGCTCATGTGAGCTTGTCAAATAGTCTACTATTATTCATAGAGTAGCAAAGGTCCAATTATAGTCCTGGCCATTGACTTAATCTGCATGTTGTACAATTTTTTTTCCAAACATTTTACAATAAAACATAGAAGAACAATTCCGAGAAGACTTCATTGATGTTGCTACTAGATGAAGTTTCTATAACTCTGGCTTCTGCCAGCCATCGAGGTTTGTCATGAAAAATATGCTGGATGTTTGGAAGAACATTCTTTATATTTAAGAGGAACTTGTTCTTTAGATATAAAATATATTATATATGGTATTTAAAATTCCTATATTTACATAACAAACCTTTTATACACATGTTCCCCTGACACACATAAATTTACTCTCCACTAACTAGAATTCAATAATATATCATTAATATAATTTGTTAATATAATTTGATGACCCCTATAATTAGATGCAATCATGTGTTCTCTTAAATTATAATCGCATACCCTTTGTGCCTATAACTACATGAATTACCTTTAAATACATATCACCATCGTCCTCTAGAATTACCCATATCCATGTAATTCCTTACATACATGTCTCTTAATGCACTCCATAATTACTTGCATACATGTGTTCCTAATAAAACAGAAAAGATCCTCAAGATTTTAAGTGAAATTACTCCTAGTACTGCCTGCAACATGCATGTCTTAGAGTAACTACTTTTTGAAG
>JAQNBH010000009.1:34196995-34224495 GCA_028752905.1 Cladorhizidae sp. MBARI D1340-BT2 | reverse complement strand
AATAATAATAACAACAACAACAATAATACAACAACAACAATAATAACAACAACAACAATACTACTACTACTACTACTATAATAATAATAATAATAATAATAATAATAATAATAATAATAATAATAATAATAATAATAATAATAATAATAATAATAATAATAATAATAATAATAACAGTAATAACAACAACAAAAATAATAACAACAATGCCACTACTACTACTACTAATAATAATAATAACAACAACAACAGTAATTAATAATAATAATAATAATAATAATAATAATTAATAATAATAATAATAATAATAATAATAATAATAATAATTAATAATAATAATAATAATAATAATAATAATAATAATAATAATAATAATAATAATAATAATAATAATAATAATAATAATAATAATAATAATAATAATAATAATAATAATAATAATAATAATAATAATAATAATAATAATAATAATAATAATAATAATAATAATAATAATAATAATAATAATAATAATAATAATAATAATAATAATAATAATAATAATAATAATAATAATAATAATAATAATAATAATAATAATAATAATAATAATAATAATAATAATAATAATAATAATAATAATAATAATAATAATAATATGCAGCATGGGGCATATTTTCGAAGGTTAAATATTTGCAGATGGAGATTAACAAAGGTTTTGTAAGGTATTTAGTGGAAGCCACAACTTCTTTTTGTTCCCCTTATTAATTATAACCATGAAACCTGAGAATATTAACCCCTGGGAAAATACTCTCCACTATTCCGGTATGGTACAGGATTGTGTAGGGTATGGTCAGGATGCGTAGGGTATGGTACAGAGTGGTGTGGTCGGATCTTGTAGGGTATGGTAGAGGATGTGTAGAGTATGGTCGGTGTGCGTAGGGTATGGTCAGAATGCGTAGGTTATGGTACGGGATGGTGTAGGATATGTTACAGGATGGTGTAGAGTATGGTGGAGAATGGTGTAAGCTATAGTAGAGGATGATGTAGGCTATGGTACAGGATGGTGTAGGGTATGGTCTGGATTGTGTACTCTGCATCAAAGTCTTTAAATAATTGGAGTTGTTACAATGTAGTAAAGTGTCTAACCCTGTCTGGGCGAGTGTGAGCTACGTACATGTACCTCTGTAACCACAACCAGCTACTCACCTGACCTTTTCTGACTCTTTCCTGTTCCTCCTCTCCTCTCCCCACCCCTAATGCAATTCGGCCATTCCATCTCCACTTTCTTCATCACAAGGACTCCCTCTCATCTCTTGCTGCATTTGCTTCAGTTTTCTCTCCGTTTTGTCTCAACTTATCCCATTTGCAGCCTGTGTATGTACGCAGCTTCTTCCTCCTCCATATATTTTATGGGGACTTATACTTATACATCCCATATATCAGAATGCCACAACGTTCAGTTATTTTTATTCGGCTTCACACACATGTATGGGAAAGGATCGCGAATATAATCCACTATTCTGAAAGTGATGCAAAAGCATTATGGATAATGTCGGGATACATACTGGACCAACATCACACTTGGTTGAGGTAGGTTGAAGTAGGTTGACAATAGCTCTATAGGGACACACTGGACCAACATCACACTTGGTTAAGGTAGGTTAAGTAGGTTTACAATAGCTCCATGGGGACCGAATAGCTCTATGAGGCCACAGATTGGATCAACAACACACATTGCAACCCAAGGCAACCCCATACCTCCAACAAATTAAGTCCCATTTCCGCACAGGGGCATCCCAGGTCATGGAGAGGGTGGGCCACCCACTGGGTGGCCTGAGCTACATAAGAAATGTCATCAATTTCTTTGTCTTGTTCCTTCTTGTGTGCAGCTCCAGTGGTGGAAAAGAAGCCTGACCCTCCCTTGCTTAACCTAGAGACACTCACCTTCAAGGAGAAGCTGATAGCAAGGTGGGGGATGACTCGAGTAACAGTAGCTGGATCAGCATTGAGCAAGCCAAGATCAATCTCTACCCCCTCTCCTGCCACAGCCCCCAAATCCAAGTTTGCCACTCCTCCTGTCAACCCTACCTCTAATGGTGGCAAAATCCCATCATTATCAGTTAAGGGATATACATCTTGATGTTAATTACATGGGTTAGTTGCACTCACACTGTGTTGTGTTTTCATTGCTGGGTTAGTTGTACTCTGCACTATGTTGTGTTTCATTGCCACAGCAAACCCGACAATTCCTTTTTGTAATAATCAAGTCGGAATGTGTAAGTCGGTAACTAGTTCATATCCAGTTCTAACCCACTCCCACCTATCCCTCTCCCTGTTTTATTTTTCTGCACATCCTCTTCCCTCCCTCTTCCCTCCCTCTTCCCTCCCTCTTCCCTCCCTCTTCCCTCCCTCTTCCCTCCCTCTTCCCTCCCTCTTCCCTCCCTCTTCCCTCCCTCTTCCCTCCCTCTTCCCTCCCTCTTCCCTCCCTCTTGCCTCCCTCTTCCCTCCCTCTTCCCATCCTCTTTCCTCCGTTTTCACCCCAATTCCCTCCATTTTCACTCTCTTCCCTCTCTCTCTTCCCTCCCTCTTCTCTCCATCTTCACTCCCTCTTCTCTCCCCTTCTGTCCCTCTTCCCTCCTCCTCTTCCCTCCCCTTCTTTACTCCCGCTCTTTCTTCCCTCTTCACTCCTGCTTCCCTCCCTCTTCACTCTCTCTTCTCTCCTTCAATCATTCCATCACCAATTTTTCTCCATCCACACCTTCAGTTCTTCACACATTTCCAACCTTCTCTCTTTGAGTTTCTCTGCCTCTTCCCATTCCTCTCCCATTCCTCACACACCTCTCCCCTTCTTCACATTCCTCTTCACCTTCCACACTCATTTCCCCTTCTTCACACACTTCACTCCTTCTTCATATTCTTCTCTATTCCTTCACACTCCTCTTCAGCTCTCACACTCTGTTCTTCACACTCCTCTCCCTTCTTCACACTCCTCTCCTTTCTTCACACTCCTCTCCTCTTCTTTAGATTCCTCAACTTCTTCACATTCCTCTCCACTTCTTCTTCGCACTCGAGTCCTCTCTACTTCATCACACTCCTCTCCACTTCTCACCCTTCTCTCCATGTTTTCACACTCCACTCCATGTCTTCACACTCCACACATCATTTCACGTGGCTTGCCTTACTTGTTGTGCAACCACATAATTGTATCTGCTGCAGGTATGGCACCTGTGGAAGTCAAGAAAAGTACCAATTCTGGCAGGTCTTCAGTGGAAGAGAAGCGGGCTGCACAAGAGGCAATCACTTGGTGAAACAATATGCAGTAAAATATATAAATGTCACGTGTGCATTATTTCAGAAGGAAATTCTAGTGCGGCACGTACAGAGTCTTCACTTCATCATAGCAACCCCTTTAAAACTATCATCCTATCGAATACAAACTTAAACAAAAATAAGACCACCTCATCGCTGCTCCAGCCACTGCTCATCTCGCCGTTATATGAGAAACTGAAAGCAACTGAAAACTATTCTGTAGCTAAGCAACAAATGCCAGGTACTGATAGAGTATCTGTCACTGACAGACCTCAAAACCATAACCCCGAAACATTAATATGAACAATTTTAATTACTCGAAGCACAGTCACAAGATGATTATTGCTACCAAATGGATTCTGTCTTTTTTATTACCATTCTCTGATATTTTATCCTTTCAACAGTGTGAAGATATTTTAACTGGACAACTTACTCACAAATGTGGGAGTGGCGAGGGTTACTGGTCACTAAAACCTTTTCCTAATTTTCTCTTTAGAGAGCCGATTTTTTAAATCCGATTAGGAAGCTCTGTGACTTCTATAGACCTCTCTTTCACTCTTTTCCACCCCTTGGGCTTTAATTTAATACTAAAATTGTGTGGATGGAGTTAAAACTAGAGAAGACCTGAAATAATTTCCAGTTCCTTCTCTTACACCCATTCCAGTTTGACCAATGTTTGTGGCCTACTCCTAATACTCTCTGGAGATGTGGAAACCAATCCAGGTCATGGAACAGTCGACAATGTAAACAGAAAATAAGAAAGAAATTGAGTGCCCTCTATGTGAGGAGCCTATCAGTGAGGCAGAAGGCTCATGAATCTATTTTTTGTGAAGGTACTGGCCAGAGCTGGATCCCCTGTAGTTGTGCAAGCCTCATATTATCTAATTCACTGTCCTTACTGTCGAGTGTTGACTCTCTTCCCTGGAAGTGTCAGTTGCAATGCTAGTAGCTAAGTGCAACAACTTAAGAAAGAGAAGATAGATAAATCCACCTCCAACTCTTAAACAAGTATCTCTTCTTCTTCTTATTCTGCCCCTGAAGCTCAGGAACCCAAATCAAAATCCTCCAGAAGCACCGCTCTTGACCACATCAAATCTCGTCAGCTGGACAGAAATTTCAACATTGTCATCTCTGGTGTGTAGCTGAATGTGCCACAGGTACTCATAGATTGCAGAGACAGTCCCAGGACCTAGTGAAGTATAGTAGTAGTTCTAAAATCAATCAACACTTTGGTCAGTAACCTCGCTATCAAGGACCTGGTCAGGCTGGGCAAGTTCAAAGTGGACGATCATCGCCCAAGAAGGTTATTAGTGAAGTTTGTTAGTACAGCAGATGTTAGCAACATCATCTCAAATTCTCATGCTCTTGGTCGCCTCTTCTCCATCAAACCAGACTTGCCTCCTATCCAAAGTGCAGGAGAGAAGATTAAAAATGGTCATTTATCCAAGCAGGTATATACAGACCATAAGTCTATCAAATCAATCTTTGTCAATAATGTTCTATTTAATAACCTAGACTCCTTCAACATCTTTGTATGCCACCAGCCCATGCAGAATTCTGACTTTCTTCTGTCAGTCAACAACACAAAACTGACAAACAGCTGCATGTTTTGGTATCAAGAAGTGGCCAGTTGGTTCCTCAGAAGTTTTCTCCTGTGACAATAGTTACCTTTAACAAATTATTTGTTGATGTGTATTACATGATGCAATGTATGCACTTATCTACTTGAGTAATGAATATTGTAAATGTATAATTTCCTGTCATACTGAGTGGTGGCTGCTTGACTAAAAAACAAAAACAAATAGAAACGAGAGGGGGAAAAAATGGTCAAGAAAGACTAATGCAGATTCACAGGACCCTTTAACTATACTATATCAGACCTGCAATCTCTCAGGACAGTCACACATTCCACTCCCCTGTCCTAGACTGTCCCGCATTTGCTTGCTAACCCTGCTTTTAAATAGCCAGTTCTTTGGTCGGCTAATGACTGAAGAAGCCTATGCTGAATGGCGAGCTGGCTATTAGCTAGCTAGTTGAGGCCAGCTCCTCCCACTGCAATCAGTGTGAATTTCGCAACTAGCATTATTATGGCTCGTCTACTTCAAGATGTAAGATACCACCAGGCTGAATTTCTACACCCGTCTCCCGAATATGTCTGATACAGACTGTGAATCCCGGATAAGTTTCACAACTCCATCTAGAAAGCAAGCGCGAACTACTGCTGGTACCAAGACTGGAGGAGAACTTATTACAAATTGAAGAGATGTGGAGTAGGTGGAAGGAAAAAGTTTTGGCCGCACAGAGAAATGAATTGGAATGAAGATGACAGAGAGATCAGAGGGATGGTGGTCTGAGGATGTGGAGAGTTAATTGGTGTTAGGCATAAGAAATGTAGGAGGTTAAGGGAAACAAGGAAATCAGGGGAGGGGGTGGCTACATCAGAGACAACTATGGGATGAATTTAGAGAAGCAAGAAATGAAGTGAAAGGGACTATTAGGAAAGAGAAGAAGGAATTGAGGAAGAGGACTATAAAGAATTTAGCCATCACCTCCAACACCTCGCCTTCCCCTCCACCGTCCTTGCCTCATCATCTTCCACTCCTTTTAGACTTCTTTCCTCCCTCTTTGATCTTAAATCATTCAAAACGGCTTCCCACGTCGAGACTAAGATGGGCCAGGATGTCTCCCTCGACTGAACCTGCTTTGTCTTATCTGTGTGTGTTGGCCTTCCTATGCTCTCCATCTAGGGAGCCTTACACTCCCAAGCCATGTGATCTCTTTGACTACACTTTCGAGGCTGAAACTCACTTCCTCCTTGTCGCTAGACTTCCAATCATCAGGGATACTCTTGTCGAAACCCTTCTCGGAGATTATCTCATTCTCCTGGTGGGTTGTCCCACATACTTCTGCCGCTATTTGAGAACTACCAATAGCCTCTCTTCTCCCTTCACTGCACTTCAGTGCCTTGTGGACTTGTGGTCCAGGCAACCAACAGGGCTGGGACTCGCATGAGCTCGTACCTCAAACCGTGTAGAGTTGACCATTCAGTAAGGCATCTTGTCTCATTCTCAAAATCTTCCCCACATAGGATATCTGACCACTTTCTCCAAGTGCTGGAGGTAATCAGTAACCTCATGCTTCCCTTGTAGAGCATGACGAAACTCCTGTGCTGCTATAGTGTGACTTCATGGGTCAATGGTAATCAAATATAATTAAGAGCAGTGGGAAAGCTGGACTTCTTGGTGGGACCCAAGAGATTCCACTCTTGTAAAGCTCTTCTCTGCAAATAATATAGAGATTGATCCTCTGATGACCAACCATTCCACTGGGCTATATACCCTCTCCACACTAGGAAACCACTCGTCAAGTCTCGTAGCAGAGTGTTCTCCAGTGAAAGGTTCGATGGGTGGGGCTTTTCCTCTGCAACATCCAGAAATCACCAGTGGAGAGCAGCACTAGTTTCACTGGCTGGAACAACTTCAACAAGCAGGGATGTGGAACCCTCGTGCAGGTGTGGCTATACCTTCCACTACACAAGTGGCGGCTCTCGGGCTGTGGCATCTACTTCGCTAGTTTGTCATAGTGCCTATCCGGCCACCATTTTTGCATCTTGGCAGTGGAGGTTCCAGTTGCACTTGTTGTATATATTCCTTTTCTGCTGCAATTTCTGTCGAACCTCTTCTACTTCAGCAGCTGACTCTTCCCACTTGGTTTCATGCAGCTGCTCCAGTAGTTCCTCAATCTGCTGTGATTGTTCCTGCATTCAGGACTTCACTGATCCAAGTTCCTCTAACGTCTCTTGTAGTAGTTGTTGGGATTGTCACTACTCTGCCTGAATGGCATCTCAGCACTTGGGTACGGATGCAAGATTGCATTGTATGTGCTGCTCGGAATATCCCCCATACTCTGGCTCTGGCAGAAACTCTCCTTCTGAATCAGCAAGAGATAGACTTGTTCAGTCTCTCCAACACCACTACCACACCCCCAATCCCTCGACTGGTCTGCCCATGTCATAATCTGTGCTTTCATGCACTGCCTCCTCCGATAAACTGTTGATAAACACAATACCTCAGCCAACGCTTGCAACTGGGAGGGTGCGAGAGCTCAGAGGGAATTGCTATGTCATGGGTGTGGCCTGATGTGTCATCTGGTTCACAGGCTCGCTCTGAATTGCACATGATTCCCATTATCTCTTGGCTTCTCCCCAAATAGAGGTTATAATTATGCTCGAGTTTGTTCGGCAGTACCGTTGGTATAAGTGATTGTGACTGGAGCATTCCAGCTACACTGGCTAAACTCCTGGGCTTAGCTAAGGTTTCTACTTGTTTGTACTTTGGTTTTTATGCCTGGTCTCAGCAGGACCCACTGTAACAGACTGTGGTCAAGTAGTCAGAGAGACTG
Organism: Cladorhizidae sp. MBARI D1340-BT2; assembly: GCA_028752905.1. Classification (NCBI taxonomy): domain Eukaryota; kingdom Metazoa; phylum Porifera; class Demospongiae; order Poecilosclerida; family Cladorhizidae; species Cladorhizidae sp. MBARI D1340-BT2. The sequence goes on along the minus strand of JAQNBH010000009.1, from coordinate 34,216,803 downwards.
CAACATTTTAATTATACAGCCACATAGTGCATACTATCAAATCATCATCACAAGTAACTCAATATACCCCCAAAGTTCCATGCTTAGGAAGCATGCTCTCTTTACTTGGAGATGCAGTCATCTTCCTGCACTGATGTATGGTAGTCTTGTCTTGTTGGCAGTGGTTTGAGGGTGATGGTGTTCGTGGTTACTCGCATGCTTACCTGCACCACACTTGCAGGCACAAGTTGCTGCACCTGCCCCCTGACCGACAGTGACCCCCCATGTGGGATATCAGCTTCCCCAACACAGCACGATAGAATTAAATGTAGAATTTTTATAATGTAATTCCATGTGGTCCTCACACCAAATCTATCTCCATACTGTATTATTATTATATTTAGGACATGTATAATGAACACTGTTCTCTAATGCGTTGTGCTCTACCAAACGGATATAATATTGTATTTACAGTCTCTAATAATATAAACACTATTATATTACAGTACATATCAAACATAACTCTATTTACAGTCGATTGTTTATACTCGCTTCTAAACACACACACACACATAATTATATTCACAGTCTTAATACTCAGTTCATAGTGCATTCTTCATCAATGTCCTTCGAAAAGTTGATGAACACCTGCAGGGATGGGTAAGTATGCATCTCTCACCAGTCTGTACCAATCATGCACTCATCAATGCCACACTTCTCAATAGCTCTATGGGAACGCACTGGACCTATACCACACTGTGTGAAGGCAGGTTGAAGTAGGTTAACAATAGCATAGCTTTATGGGGACATACTGGACCTACACCACACTGTGAGAAGGCAGGTTGAAGTAGGTTAACACTAGCATACATGTAGCTCTATGGGGACATACTGGACCTATACACCACACTGTGTGAGGGCAGGTTGAAGTAGGTTAACAATAGCATAGCTTTATGGGGACATAATGGACCTACACCACACTGTGTGAGGGCAGGTTGAAGTAGGTTAACAATAGCTTTATGGGGACATACTGGACCTACACCACTGTGTGAGGGCAGGTCGAAGTAGGTTAACAATAGCATAGCTCTATGGGGACATAATGGACCTACACCACACTGTGTGAAGGCATGTTGAAGTAGGTTAACAATAGCATAGCTTTATGGGGACATACTGGACCTACACCACACTGTGTGAGGGCAGGTTGAAGTAGGTTAACAATAGCATAGCTTTATGGGGACATAATGGACCTACACCACACTGTGTGAAGGCAGGTTGAAGTAGGTTAACAATAGCATAGCTTTATGGGGACATAATGGACCTATACCACACTGTGTGAGGGCAGGTTGAAGTAGGTTAACAATAGCATAGCTTTATGGGGACATACTGGACCTACACCACACTGTGTGAGGGCAGGTTGAAGTAGGTTAACAATAGCATACATGTAGCTCTATGGGGACATACTGGACCTACACCACACTGTGAGAAAGCAAATAGAAATAAATAAATTTACAACAACTCTATGGGGATACAGATTGGAGCAACATCACACTAGCCACTAGCTTCAGTCAGGTTGAAGTAGGTTGACAATAGCTCTTACAGAGGCACACTGGATTAGTATCACATTGGGTTGAGGCAGTTGAAGTAGACTGACAATAACTCTAGACTTCTGGATTGAAACTTTTCAGCTATTGTAGTAAAATTCTATTAAGAAATTCCCATTTTGGTGTTTTGTTTTGACAAGACAAACACATGCTACACCGACTGACAAACAACATGGCCACTTATACAGCTCTTCACATGCATTCCTGAACACATCATAAAGTACACACTCATAATATTGAAGGGAAAAAAAATACTTGGCTGTGCTCTATCTTGGCACTTGGCCAGACATCATTATGGATAGATTCGTATGGTTAAAAACAGACACTAGGCCATCTGGGCAGTCAAAGGCTCCATTGAACTTTATGCCCATATTGTACACGATCAAACATATACAATTATAGAGATGATTTGGGCCTTAATTAAAGGAAGTCTCCAGGCTAACCATCACACGAAATGGCCTAATCCAATTCATGATACAGAAAGGAAGAGAAATAAAGCTATGAAATTCTGCTTTACTGCACCTCTTCCAAAGTGGTGTAGCCGACCGTGTACTCGATAATTCCCAGTCGTTTCTTGTTGGCCTCCATTGTTTTAAATATGGTAGACAATTTCTGTTTATCCCTTGGAAGTTGGTACGTTATTGCATCCTACAAGGATGCAATGCATATGGGAACACACATTCACACATAATAGTACACACAAAGTACACACACTCAATACCTACACACCTCATATTCATCCATAAGGAATACTTTTTCAAACGTATTCTCGATGAAGGTACGGAGAGATTTGATGTCATGTCGGGCTAGGGAGATAACCTCTGGTTCTTTCCCAGGGGCTGAAACAGACTGGGCTGGATCAACAGAGGCAAAAGAGGCTTGCTTGTCATCACTGCAAGGGGAGCGAGAAACAACAGGTGAACATTATATTTGTTTGAATTACAAGCTTGAATTGAATATGTGGAAGTAAAGGCATCATTTAGACGACATGTCGGAGACTCAGTGGTCAAACTGAGTGGCTAAAAGTGCATGCACCTAACACAACTGCAGAAATTCTGAACAACAAGTGACAACACCCATACTGTTAGTAGTAAGTTTACTGCAAGTTACATTGATGCTGGACATGTCATCTGCAACTTGTTTGTAAGAGAAACTGGTCCTCTAGTTGAATATTGGAAGATAAACTGCAGCCATTTCAGTCTTCTAGTTGAATATTGGAGGAGAAACTGCAATATTACAGTTTTCTAGTTGAATATTGGAAGAGAAACTGCAGCCATTACAGTCTTCCAGTTGAATATTGGAGGCGGTCAAGTATCCAGGGAGCTTAGTAGAAAACTTGTAGTTCTAATTATATAAGTATATCAACTTGACGGTATGAAAATGTGATGCATGTCTATTATCAAGGTGTGCTGCCCACAGCACATGCAGTAAGGCTAAGGTTTTGTTTAGGTGGGGGTGGGGAGGGGGGAGGAGTGAGGATATCCCATGGGTGCACCGCCATATGAATCACTGGTTACAGACAGTCATGCACTACATACAGGCATATATATAATTATATAAGCAGCACAGGGCTTCCCTTCAGGCCTATAAGGAAGCAATCCAGTGACAAACTCATTTTGATTCTAAACTTCAGACATAAAACACTAAGCTTGGAGGCTTGCAGAATTGTAGTGTGGCTACTCACACCGCTGATAAGAGCAATGGACAATCTTTGTCTTTCAAAAATCCTGAGGTTGGAGAGTTTGAAGGAACCTCAGGTAGAATAATATGCACAGGTTGGGAGGGTTGTTAGGGTATGCACTGCCCCCAACAGTCTAGCTAAGGTCTTAGCTCTTAGTGTTTTAAGCAACTACTATATTCACTCAGACCAGACACAAACTCAAGCCCGAATAATCTGTCCAGAGGGAAGCTGCCCTTAACTAGGCTCGCCTCCCACCTCCGCAAGGACGTGACAATGTAAGGTAAAATGTATGCATCTCGTTGATTAAGACTGGAATACGAGTAGCAGAGCCAGGTCTGTGTGTTTGTTTATGTGTGTGTCTATTAGCGTAAGTGTGATCTACTTCGAAGTGAACAGTTTGTTCGTTGGCATTAACTCCTGCAGGTCCCATGTTGTTAGGGCTGTTGGGGAGGTCTCTAAGACCCCCCCCCCCCCCCCTCCCCCACCCCACGAAGGTTGGGAGGCGGCACCGTCTGTGCCTGGCGAGATAGTCCATCAGTATTGGCATTTTGTGCACCAGGGCCGATAGGTTACTGTGTAATTAAAGGAATGCAAGGCTAGTGCCCACCGCATCAGTCGACCATTGGTATTCCTCATTTTCTCTATGTACAGTAGCGGTCAAAAAGAACTTTTCTGTACAACGTACGTAGTACGCTCGTGCGTTTAAAAAGCAACGCACGAGCTACCATTTAAGAACGCACGGCGAACGAACGTTGCACGCACCGTTGGAACGCATCGTTGTTTATTTTTACCTCGATCTGACACGTGACAAATAGGAATAGCGCGCATTCGGAGGTTAAATTCTATTTAGGTAACATTGCAGCAGCGGGCTAGTTTAGGTAGCTCTGTCAAATCGATACTATTCCCAAAAGAAGTAAGTGTTTGCTCTTGATGTGTTGAGGTACTTTTTCAATTTTTGTCTTGCTAGCTCGGCTAGTCCCTTTGTCTGAATAAATTTTACTTGCTAGTATTTCATTGTAGCTTAGATTTGTTGTTGCTAGCTACTTCAGTGCTAATTCTTTTCCTTTCAAATACTTTGGTCTTTGTCAGGGCATCTTAGTAATCATCTGGTTGACAATCTAAGTAGCTCTATTTTCACTAGAGCTTGATCAGAACATACTTGTATATGAGCTAAAGTTGTTGCACACAAAATGGTCTTAAAGACCTCTACCTGTTTGTCAAATGTAACAAGCTTGGATTATGTGATCAGTGGCTCGCTAAGTGGTGTATATGTCTTAATGCAAGTTACTGTGCGATATTTTGGCTGCATGAGAACTGTCGCCATTATATGATGATATATCCTTTTTTTCTCTCTTTTTTGGGGGGGGGGTGGCTCCAAAAGGGGGAAGCTAGTCAGCAACTGTTGTGACTAATATCACTTTAGATGTTGGATGTCTGTGGTTTGTAAATGCAGGTATCCAGTCCGAGGATGGAGATGTCAAACTGGCCCAGAAGATACAAACCAACAACTAGCTTTACACCTACATAACAGGACCTTTACTCACCTGGTCAATATTGTCAGATAACAACTACTGCACCAAACCACACACAAAGATGCTGCATAAATTGAAATACACATTATCAATACCCAGTAGCACTGCTATTTAGTTTGATGATGTGAAGAATTGCCTCAACAAATCTTCTGGGTAGCAGAAGCTTCACAGTACACTAGTCAAACCAATTCTCAAATGCACTTGCTGACAAATTGCTGTGCCACTCCCGATCTCTTGACCTGGAGTGTGGGAGACAAAATACGGTGTTTACTAAAAAAAACACACCTGGTTACTTGAGCTCAACCCTGGAGCTCGGGCACGCAAGTTATGTGTATCTTAGTTTGCTTATACATCGCCCGTGTCGTCTCAAATAGGTTAAGTACCCATAAGCCAAATCATTACTTTGTTTGCCTCAGAATAGATGGCAATATGAATTGCCATGCAGCAATGTACAACCACTCGATGTTTGTCCTACACCAAAGCCGGCACTCATTTCTTTGAAGAAAGCCTCGACTGTAGTTAGTAGGCCATCATGTTGTCAATATCATCTAGTATGGTTTTTGTAATGCTCTGCATATAAAGGCATTTCAGGTTCCTGACTTCATATTCCTTGTAAGCTACCAGTTTTCTATAATTCATGGCATGGCACAAAAACTTAACCTGCCACTTGGCTGCATATAAAGGCATTTCAGGTTCCTGACTTCATATTCCTTGTAAGCCTTGTAAGCTACCAGTTTTCTATAATTCATGGCATGGCACAAAAACTTAACCTCCTACCAATTTGCTCCTTGAACAAAAGGTTGTGTGTGATCGCAGGTAATGTTTCAGGAAGCTCAGGTCGTCCCATCAATATCTTGGGTGCTTAAAAGCTTAGGCTAAGGTTCAGAATTCCTTGCTTTTGCTTCTTGTAGGCCGATACACCACAGCGCGAGAAAGAGAGCTGTAAGCTACTCGAGCGAGCGACGAAACGTATCACGTGAACGTTTATACAATGAACGCATGCGTTCCAGCTGCACAACGCACCTACGTTTTAGAAGTACGATTGGAAAAACAGTAAGGAACGCACACGCAATGCCTGCTCGCAAAACGTAGTACGTATGTTGTCCGAAAACGCAACGTAAAGTTATTTTTGGCCGCTACTGTATGCCAGAGCATGGTGGTCAGTCTAAACGTCGAAGGTTCAACCCAGCGGGTAGGCTTGAAGATGCTGCAGCACTGCCACAATTGCCAAGCATTCTTTCTCGATTGAGGAATAGCAGGTCTCTCTAGGCAAAGGTTTTGAGACAAGTATGTGACAGACTTTTCCACATCACTTTCCATTCGCTGACCCAACACAGTCCCTATTCCTCTGTCCAATGCAGCAGTTTGGAGTACAAACGTCGTCTCATAGTCTGGACTTGTGAGGAGACTGGCTGATTAGACTGGAGAGCCTTGAGTTGTTTGAAGGCCGGCCCGGTAACACTCTGGGGACTCAACAGTGGTTGGTGCTGATGGCCTCGTCAGATCAGACAGACATGCAGGAATTGAGCGGAAATTTGGCAGAAATCGTTGGTAGTAGCCACCCAGCTCAAGAAAGTCTCGGATGTCCTTCTTGGTGAGGAGTTGTTGGAATTCCTGAACTGCCTTAATTTCTGGTTGCTCATGTCACTCACATCCATGACCCACGACATGTCCCAAAAACTGATATGACTCCATCGCGATCTGGCACTTGTGTACCTTGACCGTGCGCCCTTCCTTCTTGAGCCGATGTGCTGAGGTGAGACAAGTGGTCGCTCCACTCTTCGCTGAAGATGATGATATCATTCAAGTATGCTGCCGCACACTGTCGTCCAGCACCTAGTCCATCAGTCACAGAAGATGGTGAGTCCACCTTTCATGCCGAACGGCATGGCCCTGAAACAGTACTTCCCATAAGGGGAGATGAATGCTATCTTGTCGCGATCAGCCTCTCACACCGGCACCTGATAATATCCCTTGGCCAAGTCGAGGGTTGACAAGTACCAGGCATATTCCAATTAGATCATCAACCCTGGGCATTGGTCGGTGGTAGTCCATGCACATACAGAGTGAGCCATCCTTCTTCCCGACTGTCACTACTTTTGCATGGTGAAATGATCCATGTCTCTAGCTGAGTGCCAATTTCTTGCTTCACTTGGTCTTGCCATATCTTGGGGCTTTGGTTTGGCGGGATGCGTATCGGCTGGACATCTGCCATGTCGATGCAATCTTCGGCTCCCTCCATTCTTCCAGGCTCATTAGTAAACTTAAAAGGGTTCTGGAAGCCAGTCTATCAGCCTAGCAGCTGGCGAGTTTGGGTTGGGCCCAGCATTAGGTTCGCATTGCAGTCACCCCCTATCATAATGATGGTGCTATCATTGCCGTCGTCCTCCTGATCTATGCATACGGCCAGGACGGGGAGTTCCATAGTTTCAACATATTGATATGGAATATTATGGTCCATTTCTATTTCTCTGGCATGTCCACCCGGTACCGTCACCGATGATACCCGATCTTTGACCACATACGGCAGGTGGGCAATTTGTTTCCTCGATCTGGCTAGCAACAAGGCTAGCACTTGCTCTCTGACATCCAACGTTCTGTGGGTTGTACTTCGATCATATCTCTGACACTTCATACTGTTTGTCCATTTGAGTTTCCCAAGCCAAGATCTGCATCTCATCCAGGTATTCGCGCATTTTTGTACCCACTCTCCTGCTGTGGTGAAGTCGATTGGTCTGTCGACCATGCTGCCTGAAGAATGTCCAATGCGCCTCAGATATGGCTCCCAAACACGAGGTCAAATGGGGAAATCCAGTGCTCGTGCAGGCACCTCGCAGAATGCAAAGAACAGGTATGGCAAACATGATGTCCCAATTGCACTTGTCCTTCATCATCTTCATATGTTTCAAGGTGTTGTGGAAACTCTCCACATCCCTTTTAAACTGGGTGTAGTAGGGTGAGGCCTTTAGGTGATGTGTTCCCAGCATCTTATACAGTGTCTTTATTATATCAGAGACCCCAGGTCAGTGAGGACCTCTTTAAGCATTCCCAACCGAATAAATATGCCCTTAAGGCAGTGGCAACCAATGGAGCATCTGCTGAATGAAGCGGCACTGCCTCGGGATAGCGTGTGTCCATAGGTATTTGAATCCACTTTTGGTTCTTGGAAGAGGCCGAACGATGTCTATGGCCACCCTTTCAAAGGGCTTGGAAATCACCGGCAAGGAATGTAATGGCGCTTTGGCTGACGACTTCCTGGCTGCCTTCTGGCAAACGGGACAACTCCTGCATGCCTCTGCCACGGCATTGTCCATCGGATTAGTTGGGCTATTGTCCGTTTCCAGCCGAGATGTACTTCTATCGGCATGGAGATGGCTTGATTCCACCTTGCCTGTGGCAACACCAGCTGCTGTAGTTCATTTCCCAACAGGTCGTAGTTCCTGTGGTAGAGCTACTTTCCTTGATAATGGTATGTGGAGCCATCCTGTCCTGCCATCTGGCAGGCTTTCTCCAACGACTTATCACGAGCCTGTTACTTCGCGAGGTCTGCTCTCTTTGTAATGGTTCTGCAGGTTGATGGATGTCGACCATCGGTAGGTTAGACCGCCTGCGAGCTGGTTCTCATTGTACCATCCTGAACATCCGAGGTTTGACCTTGGAAGTGCCAAACATGTCCTCTGGCCAATGGCAGTTGGTCAGCAAGTCCCAGGGTGCATCCTCCTCCTGCACATCCAGATACACCTCCGTCAGGTGTACTTCAGACGTGTTGGTAGCTTGTTCTTCCATCCTGAGTCGCTCTTCCTTGCTCTTCGCTTGCTCTTCGCTAACTGCTGGGTGACAGCTGCATTAGCAAGCTCTGACGACACAGGTTGGCCGCAACAAGGAAAGCTGTCTGGAGGAGTCGAATATTGATTCCTAGTAGCATGTTGTCTGGTAGATCTTGGCTTGCTGCCGCATGGCACACATACATCTGTCCATCCAATTCCACAGTGATGCATGCTAGTGGCCGGCTGTGAATCTGACCATTGGCCATCGAAACATTGGCCTATCCACTGCACAAACCTGGCATTTACCAGCATGTTCTTGGCTCCTGAGTCCAAGCATAGTCTGTCACAGGTGATGTTAAGATTGCCTTGGACATGCATACTTCCCTGTCGTTCATCCAGGTCCCATCATCGATTGCCAAGACCCTGAAAATCTCAGTGGGGCAGCAGTCATCATGTCCCCCTGTATAACCGTTTTGACAGAGTGGTGCATGTTCTGGAACATTGTCAGCTGCTAAGGGAAGACCTTCGTAGGGCATGTGGCTCTGATATGCCACCACTCATGGCAGTTGAAGCACTTTGGGCCTTATTGGTCATTGAAGTATTTAGATAAATCCCGTTTGCCTTCCTTTCTGAGCTGTCTAAATGGCCACGGTGTGGACGCCATAATAATTATCTGTGTGTGACTTTTCCCATCACAGTAGCAGTCCTCCTTGGTGTAAGTGGTCTTCTCCCAGACTCATTGTCTGGTTTGCTAGTCTTCGCTTTTATTAGTACCCAGTAGTTTAGGTTTCTGTCCTGCAAGTATTCGTCGCCCAAGGTACCTGCCTCCCTTGACATGGTGGTTTCAGTGCCCTAATCCAACCAACACGCAGTGTGGTTGGGGAGGCCTGGAAATTTTTTTCCTTGGTGAATGTGCCAACTATTTCTTTCTTGAAGGTGCTGTCGGCTACCACTTTCTCTCCAAGATCTTCTATCCAACAGGCCAACTGAGTGAGGGACTCACCTGACTTCACCATGGATTCCCAAAACTTTTTCATGTGGAAAGACAGTGTGATACCCATCCAGTCCAGAATGGCTTTCTTTGCCTTCTCATGGGCAGCGTAGGGAGTGGTCTCAGGTGGAGCAGGCAGTCCCTGCCAGATGTCAAAGGTAGCCATGTGGCTATCAGATCAGGCAAACTCGACACCCAGTACATCTCCAATGTTCACAGGGTGTAGCTTGGGAAGTTGTAGTCAAGGTCTCTCGCTTGAGTGATGTTCAATGCCGCCACCGTGTCTGTCAACCATTTTTTTCCAGTCGCTGTTGCTTCATTCTCCAGTTCCCACTTCTTGAGTACAGCCTCTCTCTGATGGTCTTCACTTTCTTTCCGCCGCTGTTGTTCTCGTGGCCTCTGCATCTCGTTGATACTGTAATTTCTTCTCCTCCCGATGTTGGCGATCAAGCTCAGCCTGAGCTAACCTAACTTGTCTGTCTTCCCTCCTGGCCACCTCGATCTGCTGTTGCTGTACAAATATGTGCAGCAGCTCAACAGTTGGGCTGAGCTTTGCTGTTGTTGTTTGCTTAGGTTCTCTGCTCCTCTGGGGATTGTAGTCCATAGTGGTGTTCCCACTGTTGTTGGAGGTGATATCTGCTTCGTTTTCCTGCCCACTTCAGCTTGATGTCGACATAGACATCTCAATTGTGGTAGTGTGTCGAATTAGGTCACTTTATCAAAGTTCACTTGTTCAATTCACCACATGTTTGCACCACACTTTTGCACATCTGCAAATACTGAGCATGCCATCTCTCTTCGATGTCTCCTAACCTCGACAGGTAATCTCAGGTAACCACAGGTTAGGAGGGTGTCCAGAAATCTCGGGTAAAACAATATCCACAGGTTGGGAGGGTGTCCAGGAATCTCTGGTAAACTAATATCCACAGGTTGGGAGGGATGTTTAGGAATCTAAGGTACAACAAAGGATTAGGATCTTGTGTAAATCGAACTATGTCTGCCAGAGTGAACTATAGAGTAGTCATGAACAATAAAGATTAGCCGCATCAATCATGATTTTGGTACTGTGCATTTGCAATATTACCTACATATTTTCCTCGTTAAAAATTTAAACGACCAAAGCCATTCAGGTCATTCTGGCTCGTACAACCCTGCCCTTAGTACAACCCTGCCCTTAGTGACCTGCACGAGCCTATGCTTAGTGCTATGTGTCGCCTACATTCATTCATCTTCCACACAAATCTCCCCACCCACTGCCTGGGTAGCACACAGTCAAATTCAACTATCCGCTCTCTTTCCTCCTTCCAGAAAAAATGAGCCCACCATTTAAAATCAATTTCCGACAAACCCAGATCTATACAGACAGATTTCACTTGCAAACTTAACACACTTAATTTTTTCACTTATCATTACTAACACAGTTTGTCTTACTCTGTGAATGTTCCACGGCTTAGATCCCTAAGGGGGATAGACCCCACAGCCACTTCTTCTACTTGTTCTGACTGAGGGATTAGGTTCGGTTTTACTTTAGCATGAAGAGTGTATCTTAAGCCAAACCTAGAGGTCCGAGAGGAGGAGATAGAAGGTAGGGGAGGGTGAGGGTAAATTGGAGAGAGAGATCAGGGAGAGGGAAGATGGAGTGGAGGTTGGAGAAAGTGTGAGAGAGAAATGATTCCTCTTACTTCCTTCCAAAAGTGAACTGAGGAGTACTCACTTGTTTTTGATGTCTTGGGTTTTGCCTAAACATTTGATCTCTCCATTATACATGATGGCTACTCGGTTGCAGAGAGCTTCACACTCCTCCATGCTGCACAAAGGAAGGCCCAGCAATAGGAGAGAGAGAGGTTAGGCCAGGAAAGAGTGACAACATGAGGCATGGTTTGTATGTGATGAGTAGATCAAGAGAGGGAATGTCAGGTGATAGGATGATTGTGAGAGCTTGCTGTAAAGTTAGCTAATGTGACCTGTAGGTGTTTGGTGCGGATTGACAGTAACGATTGTGCCTGTTGTGAGGGTGACATATGACGAGTGGATGTTACAGGGTTTTACTTGTGGTCACTATAATAGTTCGCTTCATTCCCGTCCCAGGATCAATGGGTTAGGTTTCAAGAATTATTACAATTAGTATAATACTCCACACAATCTACTCGAACAGGCTACTCTGCATCACTCAATTTATTCCCTCTCTCTCCAACTGGGTGGGGCAGGTCTCTTTTTATTGCCTCCCATAGGCTACCTTTGAAGACGAACATTAAAGGCTAGATTATTTAACATATAGATAGGTTAGTAATTAAGTGTGAACTTGTGACTGGTGGATGCATGTCATTGGTAGATTGTAATTTTGGAGGTTTTGTGTCCATACATGGATTTTGGTGAGGGTGAATGGGAGGCAATAAAAAGAGCTCTACCCCACCCAGTTGGAGAGAGAGAGAATAAGTTGAGTCATGCAAAGTAGCCTGTTCGAGTAGCTATTTAATTGTATGGAGTATTATACTAATTGCAATAATTCTTGAAACCTAAACCATTGATCCTGGGATGGGAGAGTAGAGTATGAGTAGGATCCTGTAACAGTGAGCCTGCTGTGAGGGTGACTGGTGACGAGTGAACCTGCTGTGAGGGTGACAGGTGATGAGTGAGTCTGCTTGTGAGGGTGACAGGTGAGCCTGCTGTGAGGGTGACAGGTGATGAGTGAGCCTGCTGTGAGGGTGACAGGTGACCAGTAAGCCTGCTTGTGGGCATTATGTATGTACACAGTATCATCCAGTCCAGAGGGTAGATTTATCTTTGTAAAATAAATACTGACATATTTAAAGTTAGTCTCACGATATCATCTTCACAATTTTTACCTCCCCAAACTACTCCCACAAAATCCCTGAAAACTTCCTCGTAATTATAGATAGATAACTCTCATGATTCAAGAAATTAATTCCAAGAATGTCTTCATGCCTGACGAACAAGTACATTTCATATTCTTATGTGTGTACATTTTAGACATAAGCCTTTTCAATTTTCAGAAACTCTAACTTAAACGACTACGTGCATCAGAATCTTGGCTAGGACAAGTAGGATACCACTGGCCAATCTTCTAACACTCAGTAGAGATATGCATTCAGCTAGTCCTGTGTACTAAGTATAGTAGAGTTGTATATGTACATTGCATATATATATAATAGAGTGAGACTGACTTGAAGTAGCCCATACACCAGATGCCCTGCAACAATGTGTAGGTGTGGCAATGTATGTTGTAAGAACATACCTTTGTGAGGAGAGGATAATGGTGCGTCCCTCATGGACGAGTTCAGCCAGGACTTTCCACAAGAAACGACGACTGATGGGGTCCACTCCAGTAGTGGGCTCATCCTAAAGATTATACCAATACAATCTAAATGCAATATAGCAGCTGGTATATGTTTAGCTATATGTGTTGCGCCCAAGTGTTGCGCCCAAGACAACATGCCCTATAGAGCTTGAACCCATAGTTCAAAATGGCTGATGCTAAAACAAAAAACACCAAGTGTCATAAACTCATAGCGTGTACTTCATGCTTATGTCACAGTTCATAAACTCATAGCCCATGCTTCATGCTAGCGTGCCAGTTCATAAACTCATAGCTCGTGCTTCATGCTAGAGTGCCACAGTTATTAATTGAGGTTGGTGGCAGATAATTGCTCGGTTAAAATGAGCATAAACTGGGCATAATTATGTAAAGTATGCAGGCCTGCAATTGCCTATAATTAGAGCACTCTCTTATTAAAGACCTAGTGTGCTGGATTGAGATAGCTAAATCCTTTTCTCAAGGGTTCTACTGGCTGGCAAATTCCATGAGAACTTCCCAGGTGTCTTTGTGGAGAGGTAGAGGCTCTAATGGAGAGAAAGAGTGAAAACTTCACGCTGGAAACTTCCCTTGGAAACTTCACAGTAGAGCCTCTAAAAGGAGGAATCGAGTGGAAATTTCATGCTATCCAATGAAAGAAAAGAGTGGAAATTTCATGATCAGAGAGACATCTATAAGCACAGGGAGGGTGGTGGTGGAACAAAGGACATATCAGTTAAAAATAACACATTATATGATGGTTTGGGTAGTTTTTAATACTTCTGTGTGACTTGATGAAATCATGAATTTATCTTCAAGGGTCTACCGATCATGTATTTTCTCCGATCATGTATTTTCTTTCACCATAACAACTTGAGTACCATAAGTCCATTCATAACAATCTTACTACATGAAGACTCTATTTTTAACGACTTACAAATTCAGTAAAAACAGTAGGGTTGGTAGAGGTCATCAACACAACAACCACATCTGTGTTGGTGTGAGCGCCTAGGGAGACCATTAGAAGCTTCTTGCATGTGGTAGCTGCTGAGAAGTGAACTGTTAATTGGTTTACTGACAAGTTACTCTTGACAATAATGAGCCGAGACTTCCAACAAGACCAGGTCAGCTATTTGTCCTCCAAGTATGTATGTGTGTATATATGTGTGTGTACTTCAGTGATAAACATGGTAAAGAATAACATCTGCTATGTGTCTATTCTGCAGTTATCCTGAGCAAGCATTTGAAGGAGACAGTTAGACTATAAATATTTATGGCAGAAACAAAACAAAACAAAAACAATGTAAACAATGGGAGGCCACAAACACTTACAGGGTCCTTCACATTATAAAATAATGCACACCAATATCATACTTTTCCTGAACTCTTGCCGTACATGATTTTAAAATGTAAAGGGTCCTCTAAATGTTTATGCTCTACATTGATAATGCTGGTTTCCTTCCTTACTTGATCAAATACACACACACACACACACACATATAATTATATATATATACACACCATATATATATTTACATGGTATATATATTTACATGGTATATATATTTATATGGTATATATATTTATATGGTATATATATATTTATATGATATATATATTTACATGGTATATATATTTACATGATATATATATATATATTCATATGATATATATATATTTACATGGTATATATATACATGGTGCATTGTATATATATTTATATGATATATATATTTACATGGCATATATATATATATATACATGGTGTATATATTTATATGGTAGATTTATTTACACGGTATATATATATCTTGTATATGTATATAATATAATTATGTTGTGGTAGCAATCCTTATATTGGTTTGAGCCCCATCTTAAAATGGCGGCAAAAATATATCTCACTAAAATACACTCTGGCAGCTTCATAAATGATGTCGTTGGCCAATTTCCCCAAAACACTTCAAGCATGCCTTGAATCCTTGAATCTATGTGTCTATTCTGCAGTTATCCTGAGCAAGCATTTGAAGGAGACAGTTAGACTATAAATATTTATGGCAGAAACAAAACAAAACAAAAACAATGTAAACAATGGGAGGCCACAAACACTTACAGGGTCCTTCACATTATAAAATAATGCACACCAATATCATACTTTTCCTGAACTCTTGCCGTACATGATTTTAAAATGTAAAGGGTCCTCTAAATGTTTATGCTCTACATTGATAATGCTGGTTTCCTTCCTTACTTGATCAAATACACACACACACAACTATATATATATACACACCATATATATATTTACATGGTATATATATTTACATGGTATATATATTTATATGGTATATATATTTATATGGTATATATATATTTATATGATATATATATTTACATGGTATATATATTTACATGATATATATATATATATTCATATGATATATATATATATTTACATGGTATATATATACATGGTGCATTGTATATATATTTATATGATATATATATTTACATGGCATATATATATATATATACATGGTGTATATATTTATATGGTAGATTTATTTACACGGTATATATATATCTTGTATATGTATATAATATAATTATGTTGTGGTAGCAATCCTTATATTGGTTTGAGCCCCATCTTAAAATGGCGGCAAAAATATATCTCACTAAAATACACTCTGGCAGCTTCATAAATGATGTCGTTGGCCAATTTCCCCAAAACACTTCAAGCATGCCTTGAATCCTTCACGAAGGTAGTAAGACTGGAGTCTAAAAACCCTGTTAAGTCCATGAGTTTCATCTTCAAGATCTGTATTATCCATCTTCTGTTCTTCCCACACATCTTGTGTATAGTATGTCCATTCATCATAACTTTCCTACCAAAAAACTCCAAACTGCACTGCAAAAACTATCCCATTTCTTTATTCAGCATTAAATCATTTCTCAAACAACCAAAGATTCAGCAACTTGGATTGTCAATACCATAAACACACTTGTGCTTTTGCGATATCCAGTCTAGCTGAGCTGAGACATCAAGCAGTTGCACATTTTCCTAACCATGAAGTGACCAGTTGGTTTCCTCAGAACTTTACTCGTGTGAAAGTACTTAACAGCATATAACTGAGCTAAATCCCCAACCCAACAGCTACGTGTTTTTAAGTGTTCAGTCAGCTTCCTCAGAAGTTTATTCCTGTAACAACAGTTCATCATAGACCTTTAACAAAACCAGGTATCTATGTGTCTACGTGTATATAAATCTGCTTTAGTAATAAACATGGTAAATATAATATGGTTAGTTTTGTTGTTATAATGAGTCACTTAAATGAAGAGAAACAAGACAAAAGATGTCAAAACAAAACGTATATTAGACAGAAACAAATGAAGCAAGAATTTACCAAAGTAGACAACAAACATTTCCAGCCATGACCCTTTACCTGTTAATAAAATGAAGACCAATATTATAATCCTGCTATATAATCTTGGAATTAATAGGTAAAGGGTCCTTTAAATGTTTGTTGTCAACATTTGGTAAATTCATGTTTCATTTCTTGTCAATCAATCTTTTTTTGTTTTTTAAAATAAAATAAAAACATATTTTATCTTGTGTATATATCAATGCTTGCTCTGGTGCTAAACACTAAAGCACAACTACTGGTTATTAGGCTTGCCACAGTTAGAAAACCAGTCCAGGTCAATACTACAGATACTAGGTCACTTTCACGGACTCATTTTAGACAGTGAAAGGCTGGTCTGCGTGAAGCATGCTAGCAAACAAGCTTTGCTAGCTCACTTGCCAGCCAACGATAACAACTACATACCAGCAATTAACATTAAAACTCTTAATTAGCTTACAAACAAGATCAACTAAGTACCCGCTGGCACAGCATACACAGCCACTTATCAATTTTCATATATACATTCATTGTCCATGTGTGGGAATACTGTTTATCTACCCAGTGAGGCCTCACTTCACTCGTCAATGAAGCACATTTTACTGTGAGTCCTAGCTCTATTTGTTAAGCATCAGTCATGAGACCAGATCTCCTCTGCTTAAAATTCAGTGCTCTCCAGCTTCTACTCTACAGTTCAACCATTTGCCACCCCTTCTAATTAGCTCAGCACACATACTAGGAGATCCTGTTCAGGGACATTGCTCATTAAGAAGCTGCTTTGTGGGGCTGCTCTTTGATTAACAAGCACTAATTTGTTTACTGACTGTTGTTAAAAGCTCTTGCTTAACCACCAGCTATCACAGCATATGTGCAGTGCACATGCATTTCCTTGTACGGTATTGTATATGTACTTTATACACATGTCCATGAATGCACTGTACATTACATGACATCTATGAATACTGTAGCAAGCCAAGTTAGTTCACACCGACGTAACCAAGTCCCACACACCGTACTCTAAGATAGTTAGACAAACACACAGGCAGCCCTAAAGGAAGACAGCCAGACAGGCACAAAGGCTGCTATATTGCTTGCAGAGAGAGAGACCGCCCCATTCCTTACCAGCAAGATTATAGGTGGGTCCCCTACCAGAGCAATGGCTGTGCTCAGCTTCCTCCTGCTGCCAGTACTGAAGTAAACGAGACAAAAGATGACAAAGGTCAACACCAAGTCTCACGCCTGGTATTACACCTCTAACTCACTGATCTGTGCGATAGTCTCACCTGTAACTGCCGCATCTCTTGTTGGCCTCATTCTTGAGGTCTAGCCTGATTATCTCCTTGTCCACTACCTCCTTGATCTGATGCTCAGGGATGCCTCGCAATCTGGCAAACATCAACAGCAACTCCCGCCCAGTTAGATGATCAATCAGAGCATCATACTATGATGGAGAGGAGGGAGGATGCCAGAGAGGGAGGATTTAGGGAGAGGAAAATGTGGTAAAAGGCGAGGAGGGAGGGAGGAGTAGAGAGAGGAGGGGAGGTAGGGAGAAGGGAAGCAGAGGGAAGAAGAGGGAGGAAAGAGACAGAGGGTGGAGGGAGTGAGGTGGGAGGAATGGGTGGGTGATATAGGGAAGCAATGGGAACTACCATAATCTGCTGCTGTACTTACCTGTGGACAGTAGCCAATCCTTCTCTGCAGTAGGTGGGTGAGTACGAGAGGACATACAATAGTACAGCATGATGATGTAATCGTCATTAATCAAGTCTCCCCATTCTACATTTTAGTCATGAATAACTACATCTATCCATCTATATAAGTAGGAGCATCTGTCTGTACGTATGTCCACTATGTACGGCTGAACAGATGGTCGGATCTGGAGGAAACTTCACCTACAGGACTAGGTGGTGGCATGGATGGCTTAAAAAAAGATTTGGCCAGTATTCGGAGTTGAAGCCATCATCTTACAGTATGGCACTTGGCCATTATGTGTAGGAATATATATGCACATGAATCTTTCACATTCGCAATGATAGCACACAAATAACGCAACATGGCGACATATCATCAGAAAACTATGAGAGTTATCTCAGACCTCCACCTACATGTAATGCTACCAGGTTGCTAGCCAGGCTGCTTCTAGCACTACTCTATAACAGTTGCTGAAATGGCGAGATATACAGAGGACAATGTCGTCTTCAATTGGTCAACAATTAAAACAATGTTTTTTTCATGTGAATATACGCCATAAAAGGGACTTGGGAGAGTAGCATTGGGGGACAACACATGGTAAGAACCACGTCACTCATTCTCATTTTGTGCTCCTCTGTTAGATATTTTGTCTCCTCCTTGGAAACACCAGGCACCTATACTATTATAATTATAGTGTTGCAATGACTATGTGTTCAAGCTAATGCAGATACAGACATTACTGCACAGCCTGCTAGCAGTATGATAATGTACAGGCACAGTCTGCATGGAGTATAATAATGTACAGGCACAGTCTGCATGGAGTATAATAATGTACAGGCACAGTCTGCATGGAGTATAATAATGTACAGGCATAGTCTGCATGGAGTATAATAATGTACAGGCACAGTCTGCATGGAGTATAATAATGTACAGGCACAGTCTGCATGGAGTATAATAATGTACAGGCATAGTCTGCATGGAGTATAATAATGTACAGGCGCAATCTGCATGGAGTATAATAATGTACAGGTACAGTCTGCATGTAGTATAATAATGTACAGGCACAGTCTGCATGGAGTATAATAATGTACAGGCACAGTCTGCATGGAGTATAATAATGTACAGGCACAGTCTGCATGGAGTATAATAATGTACAGGCACAGTCTGCATGGAGTATAATAATGTACAGGCATAGTCTGCATGGAGTATAATAATGTACAGGCATAGTCTGCATGGAGTATAATAATGTACAGGCACAGTCTGCATGGAGTATAATAATGTACAGGTATAGTCTGCATGGAGTATAATAATGTACAGGCACAGTCTGCATGGAGTATAATAATGTACAGGTATAGTCTGCATGGAGTATAATAATGTACAGGCACAGTCTGCATGGAATATAATAATGTACAGGCACAGTCTACATGGAGTATAATAATGTACAGGTACAGTCTGCATGGAGTATAATAATGTACCTGTCTGCATGGAGTATAATAATGTACCTGTCTGCATGGAGTATAATAATGTACAGGCATGGTCTGCATGGAGTATAATAATGTACAGGCATGGTCTGCATGGAGTATAATAATGTACAGGCACAGTCTGCATGGAGTATAATAATGTACAGGCACAGTCTGCATGGAGTATAATAATGTACAGGTATAGTCTGCATGGAGTATAATAATGTACAGGCACAGTCTGCATGGAGTATAATAATGTACAGGCACAGTCTGCATGGAGTATAATAATGTACAGGCACAGTCTGCATGGAGTATAATAATGTACAGGCACAGTCTGCATGGAGTATAATAATGTACAGGCATAGTCTGCATGGAGTATAATAATGTACAGGCACAGTCT